>VXBP01008420.1:248554-270745 GCA_013400115.1 Rhinopomastus cyanomelas | reverse complement strand
GGCAGCCCTCCTGCAGCACCCCCCCGGCAGCAGCCCCCCTGCAGCAGCCCTGCTGCAGCAGCTCCCCTGCAGCAGCCCTCCTGCAGCAGCCCCCCTGCAGCAGCCCCGCTGCAGCAGCCCCGCTGCAGCAGCTCCCCTGCAGCAGCCCTTCTGCAGCAGCCCTCCTGCAGCAGCCCCCCTGCAGCAGCCCCGCTGCAGCAGCTCCCCTGCAGCAGCCCTTCTGCAGCAGCCCCCCTGCAGCAGCCCCCCTGCAGCAGCCCCGCTGCAGCAGCTCCCCTGCAGCAGCCCCCCTGCAGCAGCCCCCCTGCAGCAGCCCCGCTGCAGCAGCTCCCCTGCAGCAGCCCTTCTGCAGCAGCCCCCCTGCAGCAGCCCTCCTGCAGCAGCCCCCGCGAGGCAGCTCCTGCTTCCTGCGTAATCTGGCTCCACCAAGCGACAGCTGCTGCGGCTGCCGGTCCTCGGCGGCCACCGGCATCGCACCCCGCTGGCCCGAGGGCCGGACTCTCACTGGCGAGCTCTCAGCTCAACGTCCCTGCCACAAATACAGCCGAAGGTCCGTGCAGCTGTTCCCTCCCTCAGCTGGTGAACAGCTGCAGGCACCTCAGACGTCTGTGCAGCAAGAAGGCAGCGCCGCAGTCGTGGGGCTCTGGTGGTCTGGTGCCTCCCGCCTTCGTGAGACACCTGCTGCCTCGTTGGCTTTGCTGTGCGTGCGCGGACAACCTGCTGGTGCCTGTCCCTGAACGAAGAAACAAGGGACCTTAGAAGGAGAGGAGTCTAGAAACCTTGCAGCCACCGGTACTGAAGAGATGTCCCATCACTCCAGAGATCACTGGCAGCACCACAGTCCAGCTTCCCAATCGCTAACGTGTCTCTCCTTCCATCCAGGTGCCTTTCCAGCTAAGGAGAGGAGGTGACTCCTTCCAAGTCCATTAGGGACTGGAAGGGACCTTGAAAGATCATCCAGTCCAACCCCCTGCCACAGCAGGATCCCCTAGGATCAGGACAGTCTGGCTGTGGCCCTTAGTGCCTGGATGAGCTCAGAGGGCTTTTCCAGCTTCAGTGATTCCATGATTCTATACTGCTAGAGGGAACCACTGATGTAAAACCTCCCAGGTGAGAGCCTGGCCGTGAGCCTGGCCGTGAGTCCTGAGGCACCTGGCTTCCTGCCAGGGCTTCTCTAGGGGTCCTGCCAGGGCTTCTCCAGGGTCAGGCTGGACGTCTGGTTCCGTCCAGCCTGTCTCATGCTGCCCCGCGCTCCTCGCAGCGCACGGCTGGTGGGGATGCTGCTGCCTGCCTGGAAATCGTGCGGGATCCGCTCAGGCTGCAGCAGCTGCCCACGTCCTTCCCCCAAGCTGACCCGCCGGGAGCAACCGCCAGGCTCGCAGCTCCCAGCGCGTGAAGCCGGCCAGAGCCACCTCGGTCGCCGGGGGGAGTGGGTGGATGCCACAGGCGGCCGAAAACTGGTGACGTGAGGAATATCCAGACTCACGGACAACTCGGAGGGAGGGCCGTCGTGTCCTCCTGGGGAGTGGAATCTCAAAAGGCTTACGGTGCCCACAGAAGAGCAGCAGAACCACAGAACAGCAGGGACTGGGAGGGACCTCGAAAGACCACCCAGTCCAGTCCCCCTGCCAGAGCAGGATCCCCTAGATCCAGTCCCGCAGGAACGTGTCCAGGCGGGCAGGGATGTCCCAACAGACCAAGGTCATCCAGCTGTTGTTATCAGAAGCACAGGACTCAGGTAGGATGGAGCCCAGTTTGGATTGAGAGGGGATAAGTAATGAGAGGTGTCTTGTTTATTTGGGAGGAGGCTCGGGTGGAGAAAAGAGGGACCGAGCTAATGGGCAAAGGGCTAATAGATGTGGCTGACGTAGTCGCTGCTGCCCGTGGGTAGCTGCCCGGCATCACTGCCGCTCGGAGCAGAGCAATTAGCCTGCCCTGTGGTTCTGATCACGCTGCAGATGTCTATCTGGTTTCCTCAGACAGGAGGCCCAGGGTACAGTCAGCCAACAGCAAGAGAACACCCAGGATGGCCAAACCAGGCATCCCAGCATCACCGTGACGCTGCCTGTTCTGGTCCCTGATGGTATCGACCTCTCCCCATCAACCTGACAGCAGCACTCGTGATGGAAGTGTTTACTACAGGCTACACAACAAGTTGGTTGCCCCCTGCGTGATTCACCAACTCATCTCGGAAAGTTTCTTGTTACTCAGCCAAGAATTAAGGAGGGGAGGGGCGACAGGGTTTGCAGGCTGATGGCTGCAGTTATCCCTTTGAGAGCTGCAGGCAAATGTGCTGAGAAGCCTGGAGTGTCCCCAGACTCACAGAACATGAAGGACTGGAAGCGACCTTGAAAGGTCATCCAGGCCAACCCCCCTGGCACACAAGGATCCCCTAGATCCAGTCATTAGGGACTGGAAGGGACCTGGAAAGATCAGCCAGCCCCATCCCTTTGCCACAGCAGGATCCCCTAGATCCTGCACAGGAACATGGCCGGGCAGGTTTGAAACTTTCTCCAGAGACTCCACAACCCCCCGGGCAGCCCCTGGCAGGGCTCTGCCACCCTCACTGGGAAGAAGGTCCTTCTCACACTGATGTGGAACCTCCTCTGCTCCAGCTCACACCCGCTGCCCCTTGTCCTGTCACTGGGTGCCCCTGAGCAGAGCCTGGCTCCATCCTCCTGACACCCACCCTTCCCATACTGATCAACATCCGTGGGGTCACCCCTCAGGCTCCTTTTTCCCAGCTCCAGAGCCCCAGCTCCCTCAGCCTTTCCCCAGCAGGGAGATGCTCCCCTCCCTCCACCACCCCTGTGGCTCTGCGCTGGGCTCTCTCCAGCAGCTCTGGGTCCTTCTGAGACTGAGGGGCCCAGGACTGGACACAAGACTCCAGCCACCCAAAAGCACTGGAAAGCCCCATCCCACCTGGCAGGGCAGCCCAGCCATCAGTTGGGCTGGGAATGGGGTCCCCGCCCCTGCGCAGCCCCACCAGCAGCGGATGGTCCCTGTCCCCTGCCTCTGCTGTGCCGTCTCCCACCAAACCAGCCACCAAGCACGCAGGAAGGCCACAGCGCCGCGGCTCAGCTTGCCGACATAATGCCCATATTTAATCTCTTGAGACAAGAATAAATCAAGAATAAAAATCTCCTCGAAGTCGTACAGTACATTTACGATGTCTCAGCAACGCCCCAGCCTCCAGGACTCGGACGCCCGGCACGAGTCTGCGATCTCAGCGCTTAACGCGCGGGCAGCCAGGGACGCGGGAAGAGAAGAGCTCACGACACACAGCGAACACGACGGGTTGCGGTTTCCCTCTAAGAGGTCCGGCGAGGGTTTGGAGCACGTGGGTCCCAGGGCGGCTGAGCCGTGGCCGGAGCCAGCTGGGTTGTTCCGTCCAGTCCAATCTGCCTGGGGCCGTGTTTCTCCTGGGGCCTGAGGGCTCTCGACCCCGGCCATGACCAGGAAGATCGCCCCAGAGGAGCCTCTGGCTAGAGGCACGCGCGGACATCCCAGCTGAGGAGCCTCCTAAGCAGCACTCGCTCGGTCCTGGCCACAGTCCTGAAGGCTCAGTGACACCGGGTGAAGAGGAAATAATAGAGACTCAAACAAAACACGACAGAACAAAACACAGCTGCAGGGTGGCCATCTCTGTCAGCAGCCTCCTTCCCTCCCCAGCCGACCAACCGCACCTTCCGTGTCTAAGATGGGGCTACGAACAAGTTGTTTTGGCTTCTGAGGCTGAACACGGAGCCTGCGCAGCTCAGCTCCTGGCCTCGACTACCACAAACAGGCAACTGCAGGAACAAGAGGTCTCTCTCTTCACAGAGCAGAGTTAACTGAGCACGAGAGGCCCCGGGGGCTCCCTCTGAGCTTCAGTGAACTCAGCACAAGGGTAAGGACGCATCTTCTTCCCACCTGAGCAAAGCATGATCAGAACCAACGACAACACAACTGCTCTGCCTTTCTGCAGGTCCCTCTTTCCCCGCTGCCAGGTCCTGCCGCGAGTGAAGGAAAAGCCCGTCGAGAGCCGCTTTCCTGGGTGGAAGAGCAGCCAGCAGCTCAGGCCTTGAAGGATCTGCTTTGTAAATTCCTACCGGCGTCGGCAGCGACAACCACAAAGCCCCTCTGGTCGGGTTCTGTGGGTGGTTTGCTAACAGCCCAGCCAGGGCAGTGCCCCCTCTGCAGACACACACCCCCCCCCCAGGCCCCCACGGAGAGCCCCAGAAGGACCACGAAGGCTGAAGACACGGGGAACCTCGCGCTGCTGTTCCCCACGGCAGCAGCACGATGCCTTGCGAGGAGGAAACGGCCACAGAGCACTGACACCCACACGCAAGGCGGACACACTCCTCCCACACCTATCTGACAGATGCTCCTCACTCATCTCGTCAGCTCCTTTCTGGCTGCAATGAAGGTTTCAAAGAGCATCTGGTGCTGCTGCTGCAACAACACACCTCCCAGGAGAAGAACCTCGCTGGCAACAGACAATCATAGAATCATTAGGGACTGCAAGGGACCTTGATCTCCCTGCCAGAGCAGGATCCCCTAGACCCAGCTGCACAGGAACATGGCCAGGTGGGTTTTAAACCCCTCCAGGGATGGGGACTCCACCAGCTCCCCGGGCAGCCTGTTCCAGTGCCCAACCACACTCTCAGCAAAGAGCTTCTTCCCCTGGTGCAACTTGAGACCATTTCCCCTTGTCCTATCATTAGTGATTTAGGAGAAGAGAGCAGCACCAGAGGCTGGGATGATCATAGAATCACAGAGCTTCAGGGACCTCGAAAGATCATCCAGTCCAACCCCCCTGACACATCAAGATTCCCCAGACCCAGTCATGAGGGATTGGAAGGGACCTTGAGAGATCATCCAGTCCAGTCCCCCTGCCACAGCAGGATCCAGTTGCCCAGGGACATAGCTCAGCGGGTTTGAAATGTCTCCAGAGAAGGAGACTGCACAACCCCCCTGGGCAGCCCCTGCCAGGGCTCTGGCACCCTCACTGGGAAGAAGGTCCTTCTCACGCTGATGGGGAACCTCCTCTGCCCCACCTCTCGAGATTCCACCACCAACCCCTGTGGGCTGCCTGCTCCCGAGCTGCAAACAAGGAGTGCTCGGCGGCCAGCGCAGCGCTTCTGCTGCGGTCCCTGCCCAGGCCCACCCTCCGGCTGTCCAGTTTAATTTCCCTTCGCAGTTTAAAATATTGCGAAGGCCTCTCTGTACAGAGCTCTCTATATACATACAGGTATGTACACGGGCACCTCCGTGCCGCCCGCGGCCAGCGCCACGCGGCCCCGCTACGTAGAGCACAGGGCGTAGGCGCTGCGGGGCTGCTGCAGGCTGAAACCACTCCACCGGCTGTAATGGGACGACCGACAGTGAGAACCACGGGTGAGGCTACCAAGAGACACAGACGCACAGCTACTAGGGAAGTGAAAGAGCAACCAAAGCGCCACCGCTCCCGCTGCTTCCTGGTGGGACCGTTCCCGCCCCGTTCCATGCGCCGGGTGCACATACACAGCGGCCCTGCGGTCAGTTCATGCGGCAGGGCGGCGACGGCGCGGGAGCAGAGCGGTCTGTCCTTCCTCGGGCTCGGCGCAGCGTCCTCTGCGGGTGCGGGCGGCTCGGAGCCCCCGCGCCGCCGCCAGCTGAAAGCGCCTGCTGAAGCGTTGCGGTGCGGGACAGGACCGGGCGCCGCGGCCCGCGAGCCCACCCCGCACAGGCGGTGCCGCTGTATAAATAGGGAGTCGAGCACAAGACAGTCGAACGCGAGGCGAGTTCAAGTACAGACGGCGACCCGGCGGCCTACGGGTGGACTTTGAAGGCCAAGAGTTCTTCCGAGTGCATGTTGTTCAAGGAGCGCAAGTCGGGGAGTTTCAAAAGGAGTTTTGTGAAAATAGAGGCTTCGTTCGGGTGGTTTTTCATGATTAAGGTCCTTAAAGCGCGGATGAGCGTCTCCTGCAGGGCCTCCACGGAGTTGACGTTCTCTATCCCGGAGCGATCTGGAGGGAGCGGGGCGGTCGGGAACAAGAGGGAGGGAGGAAAACGTGGGCAGGGGGAGATGGGGAAGAAAAGGAGACAAAAGGGGAAAGAGACTCAGCAGCTGCAGCTTGTCGGCTGCAGCATTAAGTCACTGTAAAAAATCACTCATCCAGTTAACAAACACGAGAACAACTAGGTGCTTACGTCAGAATTTTCAGACCCACCTCTGGTCCCACCCACAGAGCCGTGTAATTCACGGTGCTCTGAGGGAATCGATACCACATGTGGGTCACAGAACCACAGGGTGTCAGGGCTTGGAAGGGACCTCGAAAGACCAGCCAGTCCAAGCCCCCTGCCACAGCAGGATCCCCTAGATCCAGTCACTAGGGCTTGGAAGGGACCTCAAAAGACCACCCAGTCCCAGTCCCACCCCCCTGCCACAGCAGGATCCCCTAGATCCTGTCACTAGGGCTTGGAAGGGACCTGGAAAGATGATCCAGTCCAATCCCCCTGCCACAGCAGGATCCCCTAGATCCAGTCACTAGGGCTTGGAAGGGACCTTGAAAGATCATCCAGTCCCATCCCCCCTGCCACAGCAGGATCCCCTAGATCCAGTCACACAGGAACATGGCCAGGAGGGTTTGAAACAGCTCCAGAGAAGGAGGCTCCACAAGCCCCCTGGGCAGCCCCTGCCAGGGCTCTGGCACCCTCACAGGGAAGAAGGTCCTTGTCACACTGATGTGGAACCTCCTCTGCAGCGTCCCTCCTTGTTCACAGAGGCTTCACGTGGCTAGAGCTTCAAGGAGCAGCCCCGAACTCCTGGGGGGTTCAGTGGGCACCGCTAGGATTCCTGTCAGTGGCCTCTGGAGCTCCTTCCCCAGCGAGCACAGAGCCCGCACCCTGTGCTCCGGGCGCTACACGCAGGGTTGAAGTGCCCAGCTTGAGGCTTTAGCTAACACTACCCAAGTGGGTGCTAAATCCTCACTGAATCTGGGCCAGGCTGTTCTGCACATCCAGGGGCTGAAACGAGACACGAGGCCGGTGCAGATGTCAGCCCCTTGGTGGGAAGAAGTCACGATGCAGCCGAGCAGGGCTTTCTCACTGACACAGGCAGAGAACAAACTGAAGGACTTAGGCTTAAGGGAGACAGGCAGCAGCCGTCAGTGACGGCTCGGGGAGGTAAAAATACCACCTTATCCCAGGACATCCCAGGACTTAGGCTCTGCCAGTCAGGAGTCATTTCACTGACGCTGAACTTGTGACACGGGGCTGCTCAACAGCCAGAGGGCAGCTGTGAGATGAGGGGAGCGGAGCAGCTCCCTGCTGAGGAAAGGCTGAGGGAGCTGGGGGAAAAGGAGCCTCCGTGAGGGGTGACTCCATGAATGCTGATCAGTATGTGAACGGTGAGTGGACATGTTCCTGTGCAACTGGATCTAGGGGATCCTGCTGTGGCAGGGGGACTGGACTGGCTGGTCTCTCAGGGTCCCTTCCAATCCCTAATGCTCTGTGATTCTGCCAAATGGCTTCTCAGCAGCCAGCAGGCAGCTGTGAGATGTGCTTCTGCCTTCTAGAGAGAGCAGCAGGAAGACATCAGCTTGCTGTCACGGTTTTCCAAAGGGCAGTATGAGAAAGAGCAAATTACAAGCTGCTAGTAGCTGAAAACCTACTAACCTGCGCTGAGAGTCATCAAAGAGCAGGGCACACACTTCCCAGCAATCTGTTAGCAGGCTGCCATAGAGCAAACTTTGCAAAAGGGAAGGTAACTTTCCCTCCTTACCAGCAGATACCAGGACAACCGCTGTAAACAAACTCATCTCCTCATCACTAAGCTGCAGGGCATTTAGTTTCTCACTGAACTCGAACATGGAGTTGAGCAGATCCCCAGCTCCCATCGAGTGCAGGTCATCCACGCTGTACTTCTTGCCGCTCAGGAAGGTGACGGTACGCTCCTTTGCGTCGAACAGAGACGCAAACCGCACCATCAGGACCTGCCGGAGAACAAGGAGAAACAACGGAAGCAGGTAAATACAGGCGGGCTTCTGGAGAGGCAGAAGAAACACCGAGACCTCTCAGCATCACTCAACCTGCCGCTGCACAAGCGGTCTACAGCGTCAGCATGCTGCCGGGGCCGCGTGAAACAGCGCAAGCTTGGGCCCTGGAGGCTGAAGGAAGGAAGGAAACGCGTGAAGAAACGGGATGCAGGGGGTGGGCTGGAGCACGTGACAGGGAAGACAATGAAACGATGAAGCCTGACACAGCTGAGCCACAAAGACGACGCGCTCAAGCCACCCAGCAGCCACAGGCGCGGAGAGCGTCAAGTGTTTTCTTCGCCGCGTTTGCGAGGAGCAAACTGAAGGTACTGAAGGAGGTTCTTCCAACCAGAGCAGGTCCGCTGAACCGCTGCTGACTTAGACCACCTCACCTCACAGGTGCCCACGAGGAAAGGGCCACGCCGCAGGGCCGTACTCACGGGCACGTTAGCGAGCTCTGCTAGAGAGGAGCCGCTCGCTCGCTCGCGTGGCCTTCGAAAGGGCCAGGGCAGCAGGAAAGGCGCCTGACTGGGGCCGCTGCTGGGAAAGGCCCTGTGGGACAAGCAGCCCCTGTGGGACAAGCACTGGGGCTGGAGCGCTTGACGTGTGCGGCAACTTACCCCTCTGGGCTGAGAGTTCTCCTGCGGTTTCTCAGTCGCGCTGCGGAAGGGCTCGTAAAGGTCTCATCTGCCCGCGTTCAACAGTGCGATTTACGTTTCTCAAGGCTTTAGACGCACAGAACCGCCTGGCTCGCTGTGAGCTCGCGGAGAGACAGCCGCCTCTTCTCCCCGAGCCCTACACCGCTGCACTGATTTACACCTTGACTACAGGAGAGAGGAGAACCGCGTCTTCAGCAAAGCCTGCTGCTGCCCAGCGGCCGCCCGAGGAGGGCTCGGACACCACGACCAGGTTCCGGGGACACGAGCACCGTCCAACACGCAGCGCGCCCGCTGCTACCCTCTAACAGCCACGTGGCACGCAGCAGCGGGCGAGCGCTGGGCGTCACTCGCCTTCCTCAGCTCAGCTCTAAGGGTGCTCGGGCACCGGACTGGGCTGCCCTGGAGAACACACTCCAGTTCAGCTGAGCTGTTTTATGCTGCCCAGTTGACTTACTTTACACTCACTGCTGTTTCTGAGCTGGCCCCCTAAAGATGCCACAAGACACTGAGCTCCCCAGTACTCCCAGTTCTAGGAAGGCTTGTCAGCTTAGGTGTGTGTGCTTGGTTACGGTCTGGAAGAGGGGAGACTGAGGCTGGCCATGAGGAACCAATTCTTTGCTGGGAGGGTGCGGAGCTGCTGGGACAGGTTGCCCAAGGCAGCTGTGGCTGAAGGCCAGGCTGGCTGGGGCCCTGAGCAACCTGCTCTAGTGAAGGTGCCCCTGCCTGTGCAGGGGGGTTGGGACTGGGTGATCTGTAAGGTCCCTTCCAGCCCCAGCCACTCTAGGCCCCCATGGGTACAGACAGCTACGCTGCTTCTGCACCAGCATTACTGCATGCCTCTCCTCACCCACCAAGAAGCAGCCCTCCTTGAGCACGAGCTGCTCGCAGCACAGGGCCAGGACACCACACGCTGCTGCCCACGGGAGCCAAAACAGGCTCAGAGGCAGCACTTCTACCCTACTTCAGGCTGCAAAAATGCCCACAGGAGATCCAACACGTGACACGAGGAGTACCTTCAGTTCAGGTAAACATTACTGCCAGCACCCCTCTTTGAGAGGACAAAGCAAGCAAACAAGAACAACCCTGTTCTCCCCAGAAAAGCGCAGTCACGCTGAATTCTTAGGGCCCTCTGTGTTTAAACTCCACACAACGTGTGCGTGGCCTCTGTCAGACACAGAGCCTGGAAGAGCAGCTAAAACCTGAAGTGAAGAGCCCCTGGTGAAGGTCACTGGCTATACAGCAGCACTGAGCTCTCTGGTACCAGTCCAAATCTACCACCACTAACTCGCACACATGTCAGGCTTGCGAGGGAGTGAAACTAGACACGGGCAGCTGGTGGGATTAGTGTAGGGTAAGTCGTGCTGCAGCTCGTGCACAGGATCCTGCAGCTGCACAGTCCGTTACCACTGTTATTGCTGTGGAGCTGGAGGCTTTGGCAACCTCCAGCTGCCACCCAAGGAGACCGACTGGTTAGGATGGATGCTCTGGCTTTGACAGGGAGCACAGGAAGGACACACAGAGCGATAAACACACACAGAGTGATAAACACGTTCCTTTACAACACTGCTAACTCTGCAGACTGCTTTCTGAATGATCCCCCCTTGCAGGTGCAGCCTGCTCCCCTTCAGGCTAAGCAAAGGGAGCTATGGAAGTACCCACTGCTATGCATGACCCTGTTAGTCATTTCTTAACGTCCAGGGTAAAGGAAAGGGTTAAAGGGCCGAGTACTTCCGAACTACTTGGAAGAGGGGTAGCCCACAGAGACTTGGCCAAACAGAAACACTGGACACCATCAGCTTAGAGAAAGCCCAGAGCTAGCATCCGTGAACAAGCTGGCTTGGCCCAACATAAACCACGTGTACCGACTGTGGCTCTGAAGGGGTTAACGCTGACGCAGAGCTGGCCAGGCCCACACCTCACACACACTGGTCTCACCTCAAAGGTCCCAGCCTTCAGCAGATTAACCTGGTCGTGCTGGGAGAGATCTCGGAAACCCGGGATGCGCTTGGCAAACTCCACCACCTCCTTCACCGCCGGCGTGAAGCTCAGGGAAAACTCTTCCCAGACCTCGTGGCCAGACTTGTTGGGATCCACGTAGGGCGTCTTGCTCATGGGGCAGACCTGGCGTTCGCGGAACACAGGCAGAGAACAGCTCTCAGGGACACAGTTCCACGGACAGACAAACGCCGGAAGGCAGCGGGTTGACTCTCCAGGCAGTCACGAGGACCCAAGGCCACCACGTTTCTCCCCCTCCCTTTGAAACAAGCCAGCAATAAATAAAAGCCCCCAGCAGCCCGTCAGCAGTCTGCCTCTATGTTTGCTGACCCTGGAAACGCTTACAGCTCAGCACCTGCGAGAACCCAGGCGATGCTGCCCTTCCCTGTTGTCACTCAAGCTTCTGCCCCTTGTCCCACCCCTGCAATCTCATCAGGATTTCACAACCCAGCAGCTGTAACTTGACAGCACCTACTACACTCGTTCTCACATCAACCTTTCTTGTTCTGCAGGAGACCAGAGCGGCTGAGTCAGGCTGACAGAGGTGTGAAGCAGCCCTCACCAGGACACGAAAGAGTGCACAGAATCCCAGTGACAGGAAGTCAGCGAGGCACGCAGACAGGGACATGGACCAGCAGTTCCTCAGAGCTGCCCTGCTGTAACAGGGCATCTTGCATCTCGCCACTGCCCAGCAACTCTTTGCATGGAAGATCTCTAGATTCAGTGGAGCGGGCTGCCCAGGGAGGTGGTGGAGTCCCTGTCCCTGGAGGAGTTTAAAAGATGACTAGCTAGAGCCCGTGAGGCCATGGCCGAGGGGCTAGGGAGCTGTCGGGATGCAGGCTGGACTTGCTGACCCTGGAGGTCCTTTCCAGCCACGAGTCTATGATTACTAAGATCACAGAGCCACAGGGATGATGGAGGGAGGGCAGCATCTCCCTGCTGAGGAAAGGGAGCTGGGTCTCTTCAGGCTGGACACACACAGTGCCTCAACGTCCCAGCCAATGACTGTTTACCCTAACTGCCAGGCACCTGACTCCAAGGGGAAGCTGCCACATCCTCCACCCCGCTCGCTGTGTTTGAGCTCTCCCCCAAAACCTCTGCATGGACTTCATGCAAGTCTGAAGGGTTTTATCTCAAGTGGGAAGGAACCCGTAAGAATCAAATCCAACTCCCTGCTCCTTGCAGGGCCACCTAGAACTGAGCAAGCGTCGTTCAGATCCTTGCTGAACTCTGCCAGGCCTCCTGTGGAAGCAGCTGCCAGCTCGTGCAGGCACTGGCTGCCTCGAGAGGCACCTCTTCAGGACTGACCTGTTCTGTTCTTCCGGCTGTGGGGGCGAGCAGTGAAGAAAAAACCCAACCCCCACCAAAGACAAGGAGTCTCTGTGCTGGGTCAGAGCCCAACTACGCTCCCTTACTGCTCCTGACCCACTTAGGCTGGATCCCACTCTCACAGAGTCCTCTGGCAAAAGCCTTGTTGATGGCAGGGACATGGCCGACGGCCCGCTGGGCTCTGCTGCACTGGGCTGTTTCCTCATCACTGGCTGGGCTAAACACCCCTGCAGCTGCTAGTCACAGGTCAAACTAACTGGTTGGGCTTCTGCAGGCAACACCCCTCCCTGCCTGCTGTCCTGACAGGTTTAACCTCTGCTTCTCAGGAGCGCCAAGAATGCCACTGCAGTGACTCCCAATACTTTCCCCCGCAAGGAAGGCAGGGTGGGAGTGGCGACTACTTGCCACGGGGCAGCAGCCAGAGCCTGCAATTACAGTCAGAGCCTGCTCAGGACGGCAGGGCCCACAGACAATGCAGCCAAAGCAGAAAACAAAGAAAAAGTCTTATAAATGAAAGAGGAAGTAATAAATCCAGAGCTAAAGCCAACAGCCTGCACCGTGTGGAGACTTTCAGGGGCCTTCAGGAACCTGTGAAGGTCCTTCCCAAACTCGGAGGAAGAAAAAGCCGGGAGCTGGAGCAGTCACAGAGGTCAGGGGCTCGCGCTGCACAACGGGCGCGCGGGATGAGGGCGAGGATGTCATGTTCTCTCTTCCCAGGTGGTTCACTCATAAAGAGAAGGACAGACTATTTTAAGGGGCTACTAGAACCCGTTGCTTGAATGGCAGAGAAACAGCAGGTGCACAGCAAAGGGAGGGACCTGTTAAGGAAGCAGAGGAAAAAAACCCCACCAAAACCCACGGGCAAGGGAACAGGGAGCAGCCTTGTTAAGAATTCAGTGAGAAAACAGCTCGAGCAGAGTCATCTCAGGTACTGAGCAGTGTGCTCAGAGCCTCACTTGTCAAAGTGCCACAGAAGAGACTCTGAACTCTCAAGAGGTTCAGCCTTGCATCTCCTTCCTGCCTCTGCTCAGATCTGAAGGGCTCTAGAGGAGAAGGAGCCGCAGCCTGCGTGTCCCAATGGGCCTGTGTTTTACACTGCCTGCAACAGAGGCAGCCCAGCCGCATCCAGCCAACACACACACACACACACGTACCCCTCAGAAACCTAAACCCACATCTGGAACACCTGCCAGGGCAGGATCCCCTAGCTCCACTCATTAGGGATTGGCACCTTGAAGATCATCCAGTCCAACCCCCTGCCAGAGCAGGATCGCCTATAAAGGACTTTATAAACTCTTAATATCTATTTTGATTAGGTCAAGGTGGCTAGAAAACAGCTCAGTTTTCTTCACCCAGTGCTCCCTGGCGTCAGCCCACTTTCAGCTCGCAGAAAACGAGGCTAGAAACCCCACCGCTCCAGCGCACAGCTCCAGCTATCCTTCTCCTCCGCCGCCCACCTGATCTATCGAACTTCGCCCGCTCCGTGAAGGCTCAGCAGCCGCGGCCGCGCGCACAGGCACAGCTCGCTCACCCCCACCGCCAAGCCCTTCGCGCACTCCAAGCCCGTAACGGACATCAACGCACCAGATGCATCCTCCCTCCGGTGCTGCAGGGGTAAGCGGCGCTCTGGCTGGGAGAGAAGCCATCCTCCGGGATCCTGTCGCACAGGCGCTGAGCGTAGCCGCCGGTGAAGCTCACGCAGTGGCTGCTGGTGAAACACGCGGCCTGCCCGCCCGGGTAGGGCATCGCGCTCCTCCCTTTGTACTGTCCGCCAGGGTGCTGCTCGCTCTCGGGGTACGGGGCGCTCAGCAGGTACTGCTCGGGGTTCTTGGCCGCTCGCTCCCCGCTCTGGGGCGGCATCATCTCTGCTGGCGTTTGGGGCTGCTCTTGGTTGTACATGAAAGTGTCTTTGTGGGCCCTGGTCACCATCCCGATCACTTCCTCCTTGGCCATGTCAGTGCCAGGCGGGGCAGGGGGAGGAGAAGGGCTTTTGATGGCTTCTCGCTCCTGCTTGGGCTTGGAGGAGAGGTCTTCTTGAGGAGCCTGATCTTGCTGTTCTGCCAAGGCCTCGCTGGGCAGGTGACCGCTGAACTGGCTGTTCATCATGGTCTTCATGGCGCTCTGCATCTCAATCAGCATCCGCTGCTTCTCGCGCTTGGGAATGCGGCCAAATCGAACGGCTGCGGGGGGACCAAACGAGAGGCGGCAAAAACAAGTCAGTCCTGAGCACGCTGGCAGCAGACACACAGGGACACAGCAGACACAGCAAAGGGACAGCTCGCGCAGCAAACACCCCCCAGCCTGTCCTACGGGACAACTCCTCGTGGAAACTGCACTGGGCTATTACCGGGGGCTGGGCTAGATCATCTCCCGAGGTCCCTTCCAGGCCCTACTGTTCTCTGTGACTCTGTGCACAATCACTGCTGAATGAAGCTGAACTCGGCAAGTTTTCCTGATGGCCAGGAGCCAGCAATGGGCCCAGGTGGCCAAGAAAGCCAATGGCATCCTAGGGTGGATCAGAATGGGGGTGGTTAGTAGATGGAGCAAGGTTCTCCTCCCCCTCTACTCTGCCCTGCTGAGCTGCAGTACTGTGTCCAGTTCTGGGCCACTCGTTTCAAGGACACAGAGCTGCTGGAGAGTCCAACAGAGATGGTGGAGGGGAGCATCTCCCTGATGAGGAAAGGCTGAGGGAGCTGGGAAAAAAGGAGACTGAGGGGTGATCCCCCTCATTAATGTTGATAAATATGTGAAAGGCAGGTGTCAGGAGGATGGAGCCAGGCTCTGCTCAATGTCATCTAGTGACAGGACAAGGGGCAGCGGGTGTGAGCTGGAACAGAGGAGGTTCCACACCAGTATGAGAAGGACCTTCTTCCCAGTGAGGGTGACAGAGCCCTGGCAGGGGCTGCCCAGAGGGGCTGTGGAGTCTCCTTCTCTGGAGACATTTAAAACCCTCCTGGACATGGTCCTGTGTGACTGGATCTATGCGATCCTGCTGTGGCAGGGGGCCTGCACCGGGTGAACTTTCAAGGTCTCTTCCAATCCCTCATGTTCTGTGATAAGTTCTCCTTGGCATTTTCTGGTTGTGACTGCAGCCTTCTGACCCCATCCTAGGGATCTACAGCTGCCTCTACCCGCCTGCCTCACGAGGGCTTATAACCAGCCTCAACCCATGCAGTGCAGAACCATCATGACGCTAACTACACCTCTTTCGTTAAAGCAGGCGCAACCTTGTGCGCAAACAAGTGCCTAGGGGATGAAATAACTCCCCTGCGTGTCCAGAACTCCCAGCAATTACTGGAGATTAGTTTTATCGCTCCGCCCACTAAATTAGTAACAGCCCGAGATTCCTAGTTCTTGTGAAATACACGGGCAGGGAACATTAAAAAGTGAAACAGAAGGAAGAGTCCTGCTTCACGGGAGCGAGCTGCAGCAGAGCAACGAGCGACACCTTCAGCACTGCGTTTTCAGTCCCAGGGAGTAGCCAGACACAGCTCAGCGCTACCCGTTCCTCTCTGGTTTTCCCCTTCCTTCAGGAAAACAAAACGTCACCCCCAAAGAACCCCATCAGAAAGCAAGAATGTGCTCAGCCCACGCACCCAAACGTGGCTCTGTCAGATCTACGATTACTCTGCAGGCAGAATTCCCTTCCAGTGAGGAAACAGCGACCAAACAGAAACCCAAAACCACACAAAAAACCCCTCAGCACCACCCCCTCCAAATGAAAAAGGAATAAACAAAGTCATTTTAGGATTCAGGAGGATAAAGCTATCAGTAAGAACTTACTAGGAGTGAACTTTTCAGGCAGGGTTGTTGGTTGGACTCGATGACCCCAAGAGTCTTTTCCAACCAGAGCGATTCAGCGATTATAAATCAAAAAGGAGACTCTTTGTTCCAACTGTGCCCCACACAGGCCACTGCAGTGCACCAGCCTCCAGAGAACGAGGACAGATCTGCGGCAGCACTGCACTACCAGCTCAGGGGAGTCACAGAGCAAAGGAGCAGAGAGCTGATCTGAACGCTCTTGGTCAGGAAGCCTGCCCTTGAGAAGACAGCTGGACAGAACCTCTTCCCTGTGAGGGTGCCAGAGCCCTGGCAGGGGCTGCCCAAGGGGGTTGTGGAGCCTCCTTCTCTGGAGATGATTAGAACCCACCTGGACACATTCCTGTGTGACTGGATCCAGGGGATCCTGCTGGGGCAGGGGGATTGGACTGGGTGATCTTTGGAGGTCCCTAACGACTGGATCTAGGGGATCCTGCTGGGGCAGGGGGATTGGACTGGGTGATCTTTGGAGGTCCCTAACGACTGGATCTAGGGGATCCTGCTGGGGCAGGGGACTGGGCTGGATGACCTTTGGAGGTCCCTTCCAATCCCCAATGTTCTGTGACTGCGTGGATATGCTTTCTGCAGTTAAGACCCTCAGCTCCTCGCGCCGAGGCAGGCAGCAGCAGAGCGGCTCTGCTCCGCGGGGGAACGTACCATCTCTTGACATCCCAACAGACAGGCATTTTTTGAACCGACACTGCTGGCACCTGTTCCTGTTCATCCTCATGATAGAGCAGTTGTTATTCTTCAAGCACTTCTTATACTGGATGTTTTGCTGGATGCTTCTTCGGAAAAAACCCTGCGACCAAACAAACAAAGTCCCCATGGCCTGTTATTCAGGGCGTGTCAAACCCTCCCCACAACATCCACCTCTCCACAAGCACCGAAAACCCGCACTGCATCGCATCGGCCGCTTCGGAGCCGTTAGCTCCAGCTGGTGTCCAAGAACTTGCTGCTCCTCATAACTTACTTCCCTCTCGTGCGTGCTCTGTGCAGAATGCAAACCAGCTACGACTTCTATCTGCAGAAGATGCTAAGTTGTTCCCTGCACAGTCAGCACCTCAGGGCAAAGTATCTCCAGCATTAGCTCTGTCGCTGCACTGACAATTCACAAAGCGTGTCCTGCATTTCCTACATCGACTGCCAAGGCAAAAATCAGCTCTTCTGGCTTCAGTCTCTTCTTGTCTTGCTCGGCCTGGAGAAGAGGAAGCTCCCAGGTGACCTCTGAGTAGCTTCCCAGCCTCTGAAGGAAGGGGGCTACAAGAAAGCTGGGGGAAGGCTTTTGAGAGGGGTGGTAGTGAGAGAACAACAGGAAAGGGTTCCAGCCTTGAAGAGGGGAGCCTGAGGTTGGCCATGAGGAACCAATTCTTTGCTGTGGGGGTGCTGAGATGTTGGAGCAGGTTGCCCAGGGCAGTTGTGGCTGCCCCATCCCTGGCAGTGTTGATGGGCAGGTTGGCTGGGACCCTGAGCAACCTGCTCTAGGGAAGGTGCCCATGCCTGTGCAGGGAGGACTGGAACTGGATGATCTTTAAGGTCCCTTCCAACCCCGGCCATTGTATGATTCTAATTTGGCAAGAGAATCACCCTGTTGCACCATAGAAAGGTGGTTCCTTCCCATAACCCTTGGAGGTGACACACTCCTTCACAGGACGTAGCACCTGCAGCATTACAGCCCCAGAAAGTACAGACCTACCGCAGCACAGACATGAGAGCGCCCGGCTCTGGCCTTCTCCGTGTAAAGAATTCCTCTTCCACAGCTGTTTTGCTCTGTGCCCCAGCCCAGGTCACAACTCACACCCACTGTCTCTTCTAGCAATTAACATTCACATGCCTTGCGTGACACGTCCTCACCCACCTCCGCTTCCAGATCTCACTCCTTTGTCCCACACTCCCGGTGGGGCAGGACAGGACAAGCTGCGAGAACTGGAGCTACTGCAGAGTTTGGAAAATGCTGCCTAGTGCTAAGTGGTCTGTCCCCTCCTCCAGCTTACACCTGTCTGCAGGCCCCAGGTTTATCAGAGAGGGATCCAACCTTCCCCGCGGGGAGAACGCGAGCGCTCAGCAGCAGAAGGGCCGGGGCCGCCCCGCTCACCTTGCAGCCCTCGCAGGCATGAACACCGTAATGGAATCCCGAAGCCACGTCCCCGCAGACCTTGCAAAGGAGAACCATGCCATTGAACTCTAGAATCAGAGCAGAGGGGTCAGTGATGCAGAGACCTGCTGCAGGAACCGCGCTTCCAGCTTTCTTAGAACCTGGACTGAAAGCAAAATGTTAGGTCAGGTCAGGGGAACAGGCAACAAGAGGGAGGCGGTCGAGTTGCCATCCTTGGATGTGTTTAAAGGCCGTTCGGGTGAGGGGCTGGGGGATAGGCCTTAGGGGTGACCTTGTAAGGTAGGGTGGATGGTTGGACTTGATGATCCTGGGGGCTTTTCCAACCAGAGTGATTCTGTGAAGGTACAAAAGCCCTCAACAGTTCTGAGGGTAACAGTGCAAGGGAGTAGGGCTTAAAAAGACAAAGCACTGGAACAGGCTGCCTGGGGAGGTGCTGGAGTCCCCATCCCTGGAGGTGTTCAAAAACCAAGTAGCTAGAGCACCCGAGGCCATGGTCCAGGGCTTAGGAGCTGTTGGGATGAGGGCTGACTTGATCCTGGAGATCCTTTCCAGCCATCGTGACTCTATGAAAGAGCTGCAGCACTTTTAGTTCCAGATTACAAGTAGATTGAGGCTTTACATCCACAAGTTAAGACTTGGAATCAAAAATGTTCCCAGCTACAGCTCTGTAAATGCAATGTCTGTTCGTCAAAGGAATTCACAGGGACAGAAAGTTAAGGGAGAGGGCAAGGACTATGAAAGGAGAACCTATTACTTGCAAGACAAACACTCCTGAAGGCAGCTTCTGATTGCCACTACTGCCACTTTGCTGCATCTTTCTTAAGATCAGTTTTCACTAGTGAAAACCTGAAGCAAAGCCGGAGTGTATTTACGGGGTCTTTGAAGTGAGCAGCAGCAGGCCCTTCGTCGATGAGCGTCTGGATGCCAACGCATCCGTTATCACCACACAGATAACACGAGATGATCAAACCAGAGGCTTTCCCAGCAAAGCCCTCAGAGGACCTGGTGGTAACGTCTGGGGTTGTGGCATCTAAGGGGGAAACCGGCAGTGCCAGGAACCAGCGCCAAACCTACTTGTGACTCCATTATGGCCTTTTGTCAGACCAGCAACACTCGACTGGTTTGTTTTAATGGTCTCCTCCAGACGGTCGCTTTTCGGTGCCCCATCAGAGCCCTCGGCGCTCCGGCCGCCGCAGCCGCCTTCCAAGGAGGAGCTGTTCGGAGAAGACGGTACGGGCGAAGAGGACGACTGGAAACCGCTGTCTGAGCTCTCGCTGTGACATGAGGCTGGGCTAGATGCCGAGCTTGAAGAGCTGATGTAAGCTATCACACCCCCTAAGGCAAGAAAAAAAGGCAGCACGTAGTGACATAACAAGCAGACATGCACCGCTGCCATGTGAGCCACACCATGACCCAGCACCACAAGACCCAGCCGTCACGTGTTCCTGGGCGCACTCCTCTCCCTCCCTCCAGACTGCTTCTCTCCATTCATTCCCAACACCCTGACCTCCCAATCTGCCCCATCCTCTTCTCCTGTCTTAGAAGCCTCTCGGTTCCAAGTCAAGACGAAACAGCAGACCCAAAAGACAGAGCCACACACTGTGGTGCTGGCAGGACAAGGCAGTGTGGAGAGGGCACGGGGCAGCCCAGGGAGGATCTCCCTGGCCAACCTCTGAGCAGAGTTCACCTAGAACCACAGCAGAGGCAGGATCTCGCAGCACTCTGGAGCCAGAACGCAAACAAGCTAGGTTAGGGACAGAAGTAGGGCAGAGAGACACTTCACGCAGGCTGCATGCCAAAGGCACACAGAGGAAGGGCTGGGAGGTGCTCACGATGCAGAAGGGAAGGGGGCAAGGGAAAGAGAAATAGCCCTGCAGCTGGGCGGCCTCCTGAGCGCCTCTGCAGCGCTGCCAGCAGCACTATGTGACTGCCAGGCTATTCGCAGACAGTCTGTCCTGCCCCATCCTGCAATCTAGATGCTCTTTCGAGGTCCCTTCCGATCCCTAATGCTCTGTGATCTGAGAATCCCTCACATGAACCAGCTTTCTGCCCTCCTCAAGCAGATCTGGCTTTCGCCTCACCTGCCTCCAAGACTCAGCACTTCCAAAGTCATCAAGCACAAACATTTGACACTTCACACAAAACTTCCGAGAGCAAAAGCCACACAACTCTTTATTTAACCCGCGCGCGGCCTCTTCGCTCTTCTAGCCCCGTGAAGTCTCTTCACAGATGACTCAGGACATTGCAGCAGGGAACTCCACACACCAGGAGGAATTAACAACTCCAAAAGCAGCATGCAAAAGCCACCGGTGCCAGTACAGCTCTCAAACCCACTGAGCTGCCACAGCAGGTCAGGGCTGCAGCCCTCTGCACCGGCCTCCTCACAGAGGCTGTTCTGCCCGTTAGGCAGCAGCATTACACAAACCTGGAAATACCACTCGCAGCCAGAAATTCTGACCTAGGAATGTTCCCTACTTGGACCAGCTGTAGCCGTCCCCTTGGCACGTCTGCAGCAGCTCTACTGGCCCGCTGCCTCTCTTTTTTTCTACCGAGGAAACTGTCAACAGCCCCCTGAAGATGGTGCAGCCAAGGAGTCGCCGCAGAGCAGAGGTCAGACCAAGCAGCCGTGCGACACGTGCGCTGCACACAGGCTGCTGCTCACGTTCCCGGACACCAGTGTCCCTGTGCCCCACCGCAGCAGCTGCTCCTTCACAGATTATTTGCTCCAGAAAGCCTGGGTGCAGCGCAGCACATGCTCAGGCTTGTGGAGGCAGCAGGGACACAGGGGTCCCGCAAGGCGCCGTCAACACACCTGCGCTGCTGGAAGACACCACCTATTCGACAACAGTCCTGCTGTCACCTGGCCCCGCACGTGCTCCTGCCAGGTGCCAGGTCAAAGCTCACAGCTCTGCTGGTCCAGGGGAGGCACCAAGTTTCTCAGCGGGCGCCATCCTTATCTGCAAGAGGCAGAGCCGGACACGTAAACGCAGCCCACGTTCCACCACGCTGCCAGCTCGCCCTGCTATCTTTAAACCCTGCCTCATCGAGAGATGCTCTCGTTCCTCAAGGGCAACGCCAATGTCACAGAGGTGCATGAAAAGCCTGTCTCTGGGGGTTGAAGGTCACTCACTCCTGGTCTTCTGGTGGCCTCAGGCAGCCTCCTGTTCCCTGGAGACCCTGGCAGCCCGGGTTGTGTCGCAGCCAAGATGCTCCAGCATTTTGGATACTGTTCCACTTCCCTAAGGGACCTGTTTTGCTTTGATCAGCAGTTGGAAGTGGGGGGGGACTGGACCGGATGATCTTTCAAGGTCCCTTCCAATCCCTAACATTCTGAGATCTCACACAGAGCTCAGGGCAGCAACTCAAACCCAAGGGCAGGGACGCAATGACCTTTGACCACCCACCTGCACAACCCCGGCACCCACCCAAGGGGACCCCGGTGCACGAGGAATCCCGGGTCCAGGGACTGCAGCGGCCAGTGCAGAGTAACGCAAGTCCCTCGGGGACACCGAGCCGTCACCGCCGCCGCAGCGGTGGAACGTCGGGGCGGGGTGACGGGGACACCGGGCCCTCCCCGGCGGGGATTTACTAGGGCGGAGGCGACGAGCTGCGAGCACGCATCGTCATCTCACGTGCGCCGCGATGCGGGTGCGCTACTGACCGACCCACGGGGACAACTGCTGCAGCCGGAGCTGCCCCCCGCACCCGTTAACACCGGAGCGGGGAGCGCCTGCGGCGGCGGGGTCGCCCTGCCCGTCCGTCTCCCGCCCGCCCCCTCCCTCCCCGTTACACAACACCGCCTCCGCGCACCGGGACGGGCCACGTGCGGCCCCGCACCGCCACCGCAGCACACGGCCGCGCGCGTGCAGGCCCCGCGCTTCCCCCCTGCCCACCACCGTCACCCCACAACACCCCCGCCGCCGCGTCCTCGCACGGCCGGGGGCGGAGCCCGGCGAGCGGCGGTCGGGGCGGGGCCCCACGTGTCCCCGCGGCGCCCCCTTCGCCGCCGCCCCGAATGTAGGTCACCAAAACAGCGGCCGCCCGCGCGCGCCTCACGTGTCCGCGCCGCCAGCCGCCGCGCGCTGCCGCCCCGGCCCTATTATGCAATGCGCGCGTCACCGCCCCGCGCGGCCAATGAGCGGGCGCGCCGCGCGGAACGTAAACACAGCGCGCACATGGCTCGCGCGGCGGGTCCATGTGAGGCAGCTCGCGGCCGCCCCTGAGCCACCGCCGCGGGCCCTGCCCGGTCACCGCTGCCCGCAGCCGCACC
>VXBP01008420.1:224548-248241 GCA_013400115.1 Rhinopomastus cyanomelas | reverse complement strand
GGGGTCGGAGAGACCCCTGTGCAGGGCGGGCGCGCCACGCGTCACCCGCCCGCAGCCCTCCCCTGCATGAAGCAGACGGACCCCCTGCTCCGTGTCCTCCCCAAAGGAGGGGGAAGGGTCTCTCCCCATTAGGGCATCGCCGCGCATCAACTGCCCCCGCATCAGGACGCCCCCCACCCCGCCCCGAGACAGGGGCAGACTGCCCCCCCTTCCCCGCTGCGTTGGGACCTCCGGGCGGGGGGGGACGGTTAAACGAGGTTAACGAGCGGAGGTTAAACGCAGCTCAATGTCTTTAACCGCCTTCTAATTTGGGCGAGTTTCTGCTCTTCTGGAATGAGGTAAACGGGTCACTTAGGGCTGAGCGTCCTCACTTCTCCTATAAGGAAAACGGGGGAGCTTTCCTGGTTCTCTGCCTGTGATCCAGGGGCTGGGAGGCATCCAGCTCCCCTCCTGCTCCACAGGCAGCGCCCACTGCCATCTGGAGACCCTCTATCCCCTCATCTCTGATTTACTAAAGCTTCTCGTTCCCCTCATTATCCCAGTTCTCCTCCTCATAGCGACTCCAAACTACATTTCTCAAGCCCTCCGGATCTCACAAGATCCCTACCTGGCTCCTTGGCCATCAGGCAGTGCTGCCTTGCCCTGGGCATGGGGCTCCATGTCCTACCCTGCGCTCAGGGCTCCTGGCTGGGTCTCAGTCTACCTCCTTCACTTGGCTGCTGGTCTTTTAAGGACCAAAGACAAACTCGATGCTGTTGAGATTAGTCCGTCCTGCCGCATCAAACCCCTCAGGAGCTGAAATGAGACAACAAACACCTAGGTGCACAGGACCACCTAGACCTGCAGAACCACCTAGACCCAGATCCAGTCACACAGCAGAATGTCCAGGAAGGCTTTAAACGTCTCCAGAGAAGGAGACTCCACAACCCCTCTGGGCAGCCTGAGATCAGTCCATCTTGCCACATTAAACCCCTCGAGCTGAAATACGACAACAAACTCAAAGGAGACAATCTGGTATCTGATACAAATCACATTCTTGTAGGGAAACAAGCTGAACACGAGGAACAACAGCAGAGCAAACCCTCTGCATCTGTGTGTTCTGTGTCTCTGGGGTATTTTCTGATGGCTTTGGGGTTTTCAGCAAAGCTGACACTTGTGTAATATTTACTAACCAGTGGGTCACCAACCCTAAAGGTTTATGGAGATGGCTATAAACCTGCAGAGCTCGAGCTCTTGCTGTTGGATAAGTCAGGAGCTTCCATTTGCAGGTGGTGGTCGAAGCACTCAGAGATGAGGCACTCAGCCCAAAGGTCCACGCTGCTTGCAGGGAGGCTCCAGGTATTTCAGGTCCAGGGACTCCATTCCTGAGAGGGAAAGGGGAGGACTGCTGCTCCTCCACTTCCTTTGTGGGCAACGTCAGATGCTGCTGCTTCTGCCTGGCAGGACCAACGGGAAAGGCAACCTACGCAGCTTCACAGGATGCTGCAGGTAGAAGAACCCACCTGGCCATGTTCCTGTGCAGCTGGGTCTAGGGGATCCTGCTCTGGCAGGGGGATTGGACCGGATGGTCTTTCGAGGTCCCTTCCAACTCCTAACGTTCTGTGACACCATACTACTGCTCCCAGTCTCAGTCTAGTTTCCTGTCAGGATGGAACTTTGTCCTCAAAGGGGTGATTCCAGCCTCTAAAAGACTCTACTATCAGCCCTTGAGACCCTTGAGGATCATTACAGCAGTGTCAGCTGGCTCTTGCCTCTGGTGGCACCCTTGGAGCCATCCCCACCTGGCTTCAAGAAAGCCTTGATTTTGCCTCTCACGTCTCAGATCAGCTCCTTCCTCGGTGACCCTGTGATGACCCTCTGCACTTCCCTCCCTGAGGTGGCTCCCACACACACACACACACACACAGAGAGACTGCAAGAGCCAAACACTTCTCTTAGGGAAGCAAAACAAGTGAGGGGCACATCTAGCTTTGCACCCAGGATCTTCCTCCACAGCATCAGAGGAAGCCAGAAGGTGTTTTTCGCTGGGAAGGTCCAGCAGGTAGAGCTGGCTGTGGGTAGCCAAGGGATGATGCAACCAGTGCAACTCACATCCTGGAGCTCCTGATGGAGAAGGTGTCAGAAGTGGCCCTGTCCACTCCTATGCTATAGGTCTGCTGGTTAGAGTTCACGAGAGGCGCTTCGCTGTTTTAGGGTAGCAAAGTGCCTTAGAGAGCATTACGCTTTGTATCCTGCCCTGTGACCTGGGGGCAGACAGCGCTCTGCCACCGGTTTGCAGTGCAAAAGCCAGCTTGGTGAAATGTTACCTACTTCTTGCAAACCCCCCCAAAAATACCCCCTCACCTTTGACTTTGGGTGCTGACAAAATGCTGGTGCCTAGGCTTTGGCAACTGGGCTCTCCTTGACCACAGCCCTGTTGTAAAAAGCTCTACTGTTACCTGCAAATGACATTCCCTTTGAGACAGGATGCTCAGGGGTTATTCCCTGACTCCCATGAGGGGATGGAGAATCAGCCTGATGAGGAGAGATGGAGACAGCTGGGGCTGTTGAGTTGGAGGAAGAGGAGGCTGAGGGGAGACCTCATTGCTCTCTACAGCTGTCTGAGAGGACACTGTTGAGATGCTGGTCTCTTCTCACAGATAATCAGCAGCGGAAGCAGAGGGAAGGGTTTCCAGCTCCAACAGGGGAGGGTTAGACTGGCCATCAGGAAGAAATTCTTCCCGGAGAGAGTGGTCAGGGACTGGGATGGGCTGCCCAGATGGGGGTTGAGTCCCCATTGCTGGATGTGTTTCAAAGTCACTTAGATGCGGTGTTGGGGGATGTGGTTTAGGGGTGACCTTGTAGAGTGGGGTTGATGGTTGGACCCGATGATCCCAGGGGTGTTTTCCAAACCAAATGATTCTGCGATTCTATGTGATCCCACCTGTGTTCACCTCTCAACAAAACTGATCCTGGCATCCCAGAGGGGAAACTCACTGCTGACACTCACAGTGCTGTGGCACCTCTCCAACCCAGCAGATGGGCAGGTACTGGGACAACTACCTGAAGAGCAGTGGGGAATCCACGCATTTTCCAGTCCTCAGAACCGCTCAGCACCCATTACCGAGGGGGCTTCTTTCTGCAGAGGTCCTGTGATTCTAGAAAGAGATTGGAGTGAGGGTTTGAGACGTGACGAAAAGCACAGAAGGCTGAACAGAAAACCCCCTTCCTTCCCCCTCCTGGGAAGGAACAAATTCCCTCCCCTTCTCTCCCACCCCACATACAGCTGTTTAAAACCCACCTGGATGTGTTCCTGTGTGACTCAGTCTAGGGGACCCTGCTCTGGCAGGGGGACTGGACTATCTCTCGAGGTCCCTTCCAACCCCCCCTGTTCTGTGAGCCTGTGACACACGGAGAAGCTAAAGCTGCATGCTTAAATTCCAGAGGCTGCAGAGTGACTTCCACCTGTGCCACAGACCGGCCAGCCTCTGCATGGTGTTGCACCAGCTAGTGCTGACCTAACTGTTAAGTGCGGCTGATAGCTGGATAGTGGGACAGGATGTGCTTTGGCCACCTCACCCCAGGTATGTGGAGGCCGATGACTCTTTTTCCTCAGGCCTGAAATGCCGATGGTTGTTTAGATCAGGACACAATGCCTGCAGCTTGCTGCCTCTGTGGAGAGAGGCCCTCCTGGTCCCCGTAAACATCCACACAGCAGCCAGGAACGTAGGAGTTTCCACGAGCAGGCTGCTTTCGGATGAGGTGGACTTCTTCAGCACCTGGCACGTTCCAGATCATCAGGGGTTGGAAGGGACCTGCGGGGTCATCAAGTCCGACACCCCTGCTCAAGTGGGACCACAGAACCTAAGACCGGTCACACAGAAACACATCCAGACAGCTCTGGAAAGTCTCCAGAGAAGGAGATTCCACAACCTCCCTGGGCAGCCCCTTCCAGTGCTCTGTCACCCTCACAGCAAAGTTCTTCCTTATACAGAGATGGAATTTCCTGTGCTCCAGCTGACACCCACTGCCCCTTGCCCTATCTCAAGTGAAAAGAGATTCTCTCTCTCTTCTCGACACCCAGCCCTCATGGATTTATAGACAGGGATTAAGTCCCCTCATCACCTTCTCCTCTCCAGGCTGTGAAGCCCCAGGTCTCTCAGTCTCTCCTCATAAGGCAGGTGCTTCAGTCCCCTCATCAACCTGTGGCCCTCGGCTGAGCTCTCTCAATCAGATCTCTGTCCCTCTTCAGATGGAGAGCCCAGAACTAGACACAAATATTAAATACTATTAAAATATTAATCTAATCCCCAAACATCTGCAAAAAGAAGACAAAAAGTGCCAAGGAGCAGCATCTTTTCACGGCTCAACAGCTCATAATGTTTGCTGTTCCTTTGTTCCTCAGGAAAACACTCCCAACCTCATTTTGCTTCTTGACTGATGCTCCTAACAGCAAGTCCATGTTCTCTCCCCTAGTCACCTACAGCTTCAGGTGGTTTCACACAATCCCAGAACATCAGCGATTGGAAGGGACCTTGAAACCCTAATCCAGTCCAGTCCCCTTGCCACAGCAGGATCCCCTAGATCAACTCTCCTCTTACCAGCCCTTTAAAAGTCACTCTAGTGAAAGCTGTAACTGGGACTTCTTTCCTACAGTCAATGACATAAATAGCGATAACTGACAGAACTAATCTCAGCCTCGGTAAGGCAGGGAAACGTCTCAATTTATTAGAGCTGGCCTGGGTCAGGCCCTACAGAGTGTTTTCTGACCCCTTGCCCTACTTACTCCACATTTCTGTTTTGCAGATGGTTGTGCCTCTTTTTTAGTCGCTCTTTGTCGAAGACAAGTCCTGATATCACAGAACATTAGAGATTGGAAGGGACCTCGAGAGATCATCCAGTCCAGTCCCCCTGACACAGCAGGATCCCCTAGATCCAGTTGCACAGGAACATGTCCAGGTGGGTTTGAAACATCTCCAGAGAAGGAGACTCCACAACCCCCTGGGCAGCCCCTGCCAGGGCTCTGTCCCCCTCACTGGGAAGAAGTTACTGGATGGAACCCTGCACCAGACCTTGTCTCCTCCCAGATTAGGCCCAACTGGTCCAATTCTCATTCCAAAATGCTGCCTTCTCTATTCTGCTTAGGGCTTGAAGGGTTAAAGATATTAACTGGCTTCAGAATGAAATGCATTAGGAATAAACATGCTTTAGGATAAACCTGTTAAATGGATAAAAATGCCATTACCAGCAGTGAAATATGATTGTGCGACCTTTTAAATAAATAAGCCCCGCTCTGCACCAAATTATGTCAGCTAATAGGCTTTAGACACGATCGAGTCAGGCAGCAGGTCTCGATCTTCAGGCATCAGAAGAAACACTGCTCGTGGCAAAGGGCTTCTGGCATGTAACAGCATCACACAGCCACAGAACAGTAGGGACTGGAAGGGACAAGGAAAGACCATCCAGTCCTGTCCCCCTGCCATAGCAGGATCCCCTAGATCCAGTCATTAGGGGTTAGAAGGGACCTCGAGAGACCATCCAGCCCAATCCCCCCACCACAGCAGGATCCCCTAGATCCAGTCACACAGGAACACGGCCGGGCAGGTTTGAAAGGTCTCCATGGTTGGTTGGTTGGTTCTGAATGGAGAGACTGCAAACACTTTTCTTGAGGGTAGAAAGGATCTTGTTAACCTCCAGCTACAAACACCAACAGGCCATTTAGTCTGATCCCTTAGTCCCTCAACACTGGTCAATGGTAGCCATCAGTCTCGCAGACGAGGGCTATTATCACCAGTGAATGACAACAGCTTGTTATATAATCTTGCCAAACCCTTGATACAGCAGTTCTCGGTGAACAGCTGCCATGCCCTGAGTCATCTGGAAAGTCTCCGGTTCAGTGAGCTTCCAGGAGCAGACTGTCATCCACTTCCCATTCCAAATTACAGGAGGCACCTCTGAGTCAAGGCAGTAATTGCCTCCTTATCTACCTCCCGATGCCATCCTGTGCTCCTGCTGAGCCACGGTGGGTGTTCCCAGCCGGCCCTGGATGTCGCGGCTTGCGGCTGTCCTGGGTGGCTGTTGGCAGGCAGGTCCCACTGCAGCTCCTGCGCAGGCAGCCACAGCGTGAGGAAATCCTTACTCTGCTCCGGAGGTGCCACACGTGAGGCTCAACTTGCTCTGTTCTCCAGTCTCTCCTCATCCTCCCATCCATAGGGTCATGCCCTTGAGACCTCTGCACTTGTCCTGTCCATGGGTGAGAGGCCGGCTGCTGTCAAACACCATGTCCCTGCTCCGTCACCAGAGCCAGCGGCTTGATTAGCAACTGCTTCTCTTTTCCTCTGAGGCAAAGATGAGTCTTCGTGCGTCGTGGGTCACACATCCCAGTGGGACACGTTGTTACACTGGGTCTGTCTGAATCTCCTGCCTCAGAGCCAGCCAGCTTAGACCTGCTGCTCTCAGAATCACAGAACATCAGGGATTGGAAGGGACCTCGAAAGATCACCCAGTCCAATCCCCCTGCCACAGCAGGATCCCCTAGATCCAGTTGCACAGGAACATGGACATGTGATCATTTGAGGACGCTGTGCAGAGCTGGCTGCATCCTCCTGACACCGAGCTGCAGTTTGCACAGCCCACTTGTCCAGCCTGGCAAGGTCCCCCTGGATTCTGGCACCTGCTTCCCTTTACAGCTTCACCTCGACTTTGTTTAGCTGTGAGCTGACAAAACCAAACCGCTTTCAGAAGCGACTCAGCAGAAGTCACTTTTACAGGGAGCCGAACGCGCCGAGCCCCAGACACATGCTTTGCGAAGGTTGCCCCACCGGCTATCTAACCTCATCTGACTAATCACGAAACCTGTGCGGGAGGCAGGAGGATGACAACAGCAGTGGAGCTGAAGGTCCACACTTCTCATACAAGGAAAGGGTTCAGATAATTGCTTGTTAGTCACAGCAAAACAACCCTGGAAGAAAAATGGGTGAACAAACGAATGAGCGAACGCCGGACTAATGAGCTACTTCCTCCGCTCGGCGTACGAGCTCCACGGAGATGACGACTCACTGGGCTACACGTGTGAGCCAACGAGGTGTAATAGGGTCTTGGTTTCGGGTCGGGCTGCTCACAACACAGCCTGCTGACGCGGCCCAGAAGATCACAGAATCATGGGACATCAGCGATTCGAAGGGACCTCAAAAGACCGTCCAGTCCAATCCCCCTGCCAGAGCAGGACCACCTAGAACAAGTTGCACAGGAAGACGGAGGGCTTGAGCACAGCAACTGAGCACCATCCTCCTGCCCTGGCTTGGATCAGGTGTAGCTGCTGCCTGGTTATCAGACACACAAGCGTGCAGAGCTATTCCATGCTGTGACATTTGGGTACAGGGAGGTGTGGAGCACGGGGACAGCATCACACAAACTCAGCTGACGAGCCCTCTGGCTAGCTGTAGCCTCCCCTGCAACATGTTCCAGTCAACCCAGGTACTAACAAGGGCAGCTTTCTTGTCCTCCTTCTCTTTTCCTTCCTTGATTCTTTTGTTTGCAAGGGAACTTCTCAGCTCGCAGTGGACAGTCAGCCCCCACCATCCTTCAGCAAGAAGATACAGGCTGTCTGACCACTAAGGAGCCAGCAAGGGTCCAACACAGGAACTAGCAATGGTGTCAGGAGGATGGAGCCAGGCTCTGCTCAGTGTCCTCAAGTGATAGGACAAAGGGTAATGAGTGTGAGCTGGAACAGAGGAGGTTCCACATCAGTCTGAGAAGGACCTTCTTCCCAGTGAGGGTGCAGACCAATGGAAGGGGCTGCCCAGTGGGGCTGTGGAGTCTCCTTCTCTGGAGATGTTTCAAACCCACCTGGGCATGTTTCTGTGCGACTGGATCTAGGGGATCCTGCTGTGGCAGGGGGTTGGACTGGATGATCTTTCAAATTCCCTTCCAATCTCTAATGTTCTGTGATTCTTCTAGAGCCTAGTAGGCAAGACATGGAGACCTGAGCAGGCTCTGAAGGGAGCTACCTGCCATCTGAGCAAGCAATTGCAGCCAGCACTGATCTTAACAGAGCCAGGCTTAATTTAATCACTCATCTGCTCCCACTGAGCATCTTGATCTCCAGGATACCCGAGCTCTCCATTTCCCTGAATGATGGAGAGTTGACAGTATGTAATGAGATTAAATGTCATCTTCATTACTTAAGAGCTTTAATTATAGGATATCATCGAACATCATCTGATACCGAAGAAAAGCATGGCTCTCTTCAATTTCAGGCAGTGACAAGGGACCCAGAAGAACTGGGTTCCAGTCCTGGCTTTGCCAGAGGTTTTTTCTGGCACGTTAGGTAAGAGCAGGCCAGCCACTGAGTTAGAAGCTGGGTAAGCAGTGGAGCTCAGGCTCTTCCCAACTTCAGGGAGCTCGACTTTGCAGCCTAAACACTCTGCATGTAATTACTGCATTGATGCTGATTCAGAACCTTAACACATTAAGAGAACCCTCAGGCTCTCCATCCTTTTCTACAGCTTCACATTTCAGGCAGTTACTTGAAAAGGACTGGATCCAGAAGCTGGTGCTGGCTCAAAGTCCCAGCTAAGGGCATCCAACTCACATCCAAATTAGGGGGTTGTGACTGAAGCAGTGTTTCACTCTGGGCATTTTTACTTTATTCTCTCAAAACTAGGAGGTTGGACTCATCAAGTCTTCTTCTCCAGAGACACTTAAAACCCACCCGGCCGTGTTCCTGCAAGACTCGATCTAGGGGATCCTGCTGTGGCAGGGACTAGATGATCTTTCGAGGTACCTTCCAATCCCTAATGTTCTGTGATTCTGTGATAGAATCACAGAATAGTCTTGGCTGGAAAAGACCTTCAAGATCAAGTCCAACCTTTTGTCAGATTCCAAAGGTGGAATTTCACCTGTGGACACTGCAAGAGGGGAGGTCGTGCAAGCAGATTCCAAAGCCAATGCAGGTCACTTTCAAACATACCTGTGTCACCTGGTTTTAGACTCTTCTACAGCCCAGACTGTGCTAGCAACATCCTGCTGACGAGTTTTACACCTTCTGTTGGGAGATCCCATTCAAACACCTTCCCAGTCTCTACTCAAACACACGCTGGGCGAGCTGTCATACAAGCAGCAAAGTCAGTCGGCAAAGCCCGGTGTCCTAGAAAGGAGCCTGACAGCACCCCACCCATCCTCCCTGCCAGGTGAAGTAACAAGACAGTGAACAAGCTAGTGGTTTCTTTAGAAACTGAAGTTAGGGAAGGAAAGAGGAATAGACAGGAATCATAGAATAGTTTTGGCTCGAAGATCCTTGACTCCAACCATTTCCCAGCCCTATCACAGAATCACAGGGCATTAGGGATTGGAAGGGACCTCCAAAGGTCATCCAATCCTGCCCCCAAGCACAGCATCTCCCCTCTCTTAAACATCTCCAGAGATGAGGGCTCAACTGTCTGTTCCAACACTTGACAACCCTTGCAGGAAAGAAATTCATTAATGTACAGTTACAACCACCTGTCATTCACGTGAGGATTCCTACTCCCCAAGCACACAGAACGCAGCTATTTCACACGGGAACTGCCCTCTGCTCTGGCATCAACAGGCAGATCCACTACAAAGTGTAAAACCAACAGCCTGGAATCTCACACAACTGAAACACCAACTCTGCAAATGGGTACTTCCTCCTCCAACACACCAGAGAGTGCTCTGTGCAGTGTCCACATGGGAAAGACTGTGTCCTCCCGTGAACAGAGAAGCCTTACTCACCGACGCGGCGCTTAGTCCGCTCAGCCGACGTCTGCAGGCAGCACAGGCTTCGAGAGCTGGTTTCACACTGAAGATACAGGGAAGAAACAGAACTGGAAAAACAAAGACGCTGTTAGTACTTCATCTTCTATAAAACACTAACCGGACTGTTTCTCAGACTGAAGCTGCCCTTCAGTCACAGAATTATAGAACCTTCAAGGCTGGAGAAGCCCCCTGAGCTCAGGCAGCCCAGCCCAGGACCTGACATCACCCCAGTGGCCACACCAGGAAACTAAGGGCCACAGCCAGGCTGTCCTTCACCACCTCCAGGGATGATGGGGACTCCACCACTGCCCTGGGCAGCCCTGTCCAGGCTCTGAGCACCCTTTCCATGAGGAAGGTCTTCCTAACACCCTACCTAAGCCTCCCCTAGCAGCTTCAGGCCCTGCCCTCTCATCCTGGAGCTGGTTGCCAGGGAGAAGAGCCCAACTCCAACCTGACTTCTACCTCCCTTCAGGGACCTGGAGAAGGTCCCCCTTGAGTCTCCTCCACGCTAAACACATTCAGCTCCCTCACTAAGCCTCTCCTCATCAGCCTCTCTAGTACCTTCCCCAGCCTCATTGCTCCTCCAGACCCACTCCAGCCCCTCAATCTCTTCCTTGACATGAGGGGCCCAGCACTGCCCCCAATAATCGAGGGGAGGCCTCACCAGTGTCCAGTACAGGGGAAGAATGATGTCCCTAGTCCTGCTGGCCACAGTACTTGAACTGTCTAAGCACAGGACACACAAGTCAGCCTACAGTGAAGAAGTGTGCTCCTATCAACAGAACGAAGAACCTGGAGCAGCCATTAGCCCTTCAATTCACTCTGTACATCTTCTCACCCTAATCCAAAGTGAAACTCACCACAGGACTCTATGCTCAGGGCTGTGAGTGTCACAGACACTCACAGTTNGACTACATTTTCAGGAGTATTTTAAAGCAGGGAAACAACGGAACTGCTGGAGAACTGGGCACTTCTCCACATAAAGCACGAAGCAGCAACAGCAGTTCTTAAATTCAACACCCACATGAGCTTTATTAGATGGTGAACGGTACAAGGATTAGCGGTAGCGGTGCAGCTGCAGGGTGTTGCGTCTCCTCCAGGCAGCGCGCCGTGAGCCACCGATGGTGTGGTGGAACTTGTGGCCCTTGCCAAGACCACGACTCTTCCGCCCAGCAGATGTCAGCCCACGCATCTCCCTGTGCTTGTGCACGGGCTTGGTGATCCACTGGGTGTCGGGGTTGCGCCTGATGGTCTTATGGAAGGGATCGATCAGGATCACTTCAAAAAACTTGTAAGTGGAATCCTCACCAACCCAGTACGAGTTCAGGACTCTCAGAGCCCCACAGTGACGGCCAGCACGTTCCTAGAGGGAAAGATAAAGGTAAGATGCATGGAAAGATCGTGGCAGCGGGGCACACTTCATGCTGGGAGAGACAAACAGCCAAAATCCGGTCAGTGTTTGAAATGTCCACTCGATCACTGAACTACTGTGGCTGGAGAAGACCTCTGAGATCAGCTAGTCCAGCCTATGCCCCGACACCATGAACCTGAACTTCTCTTCCTTAAAGAACCATCCCCTTCTAGTTCCGGGCCCCTCAGTTCAAGAACAAAGAACTGCTAGAGAGAGCCCAGCACAGTGCCACAAAGATGATGAAGGGAGGGGAGCATCTCCCTGATGAGGAGAGGCTGAGGGAGCTGAGGCTCTTGAAAAAAGAAGCCTGAAGGGTGACCCCATAGATGTTGATAAATATGGAAAGGGTGGATTTCAGGAGGATGGAGCCAGGTTCTGCTCAGGGGCACCCAGTGACAGGACAAGGGGGAGTGGGTGTGAGCTGGAAGACAGGAGGTTCTGCATCAACATGAGAAGGAACTTCTTCTCAGTAAGGGTGCCAGAGCCCTGGAAGGGGCTGCCCGTGGGGGTTGTGGAGTCTCCTTCTCTGGAGACATTTCAAACCCTCCTGGCTCTGTTCCTGTGCAGTTGGATGTAGGGGATCCTGCTGTGGCAGGGGCATAGGACCGGATGATCTTTCAGGGTCCTTTCCAATCCCTACTGTTCTGTGATTCTGTGAAGGTAGAAGCTGAAAGAAACACTACTTAAATAAAACCAAAACAGCTGCTCAGATTCCTCCAGGCTCTTTCATGTCCAGAACGTAAGGAAGAAGGTGCTCGGCTGACAAGAGAAAAACACGCTGTACACAGAAGCACCCAATGGGCACCGAGTTAAAACCAACTTGAATGTGAAGATCAAAAGCACAAGTAGCACGTAGGGCCACGGAACAATCTTTTGTGGGAAGTTATGAAAGACTGATCCAATTTGCACAGGGTCCAAAGCTACAGGGGAGAGACATTTCTGCAGAGAATAAGCCGCTACCGACAGGAGAAAAGAAGAGGTGACGTAACAAGTCTTTGATGCGCTGCTGGCACATTAGTGCTTCCTATTCCTATCTCACTTGTAGCTGGGAAGAAGCAGTTTTAGCTTAGAAAACAAAGCAATGCAGAAAAGATCAATTATGCAACCCCATCTGCTTCTCCTGTCAAGATTGCTCTGCATTTAAACACCAGGAGTGTGTGTTCAGGCCCCCCTCGAGCAGTGGGGGTAGTTCTGGGCTCCTGACTTCAAGGAAGAGATTGAGGGGCTGGAGTGGGTCCAGAGGAGCAATGAGGCTGTGGAAGGAACTGGAGGGAAAGGCTGATGAGGAGAGGCTGAAGGAGCTGGGGGTGTTGAGCCTGGAGAAGAGGAGACTCGGGGTGGAGGACCTTCTCCCTCTCTACAACTTCCTGAATGGTGGGGCTGAGATTTTCTCCCAGGCAACCAGCACCAGGACAAGAGGGCAGGGCCTGAAGCTGCCAGGGGAAGGTTAGGTTGGATGTCAGGAAGCCCTTCCTCATGGAAAGGGTGATCAGAGCCTGGACAGGACTGCCCAGGGCAGTGGGGAATCCCCATCCCTGAAGGACAGCCTGGCTGTGGCCCTTAGTTTCCTGGTGTGGCCACTGGGGTGATGTTAGGTCCTGGTCTAGGCTGGATGAGCTCAGAAAGGGCTCTGTCAACCTCAATCATTCTGTGATTCTGTCTGTGGTTGCTGCTTTTGGCTCCCACGACGCAGCTGATCAAAATGTGCAGCTCTCCTACTGCACAAACAGGTGCTGTGAGCTTTAAGACAGGAACTCGCCTCTACTCTGTGAAAGAACCGCTACACGTAACTCTGCAGGGAACACAGACGTGGCATTCAGCGATGAGTGAAGTGTCACACACAGCATCACGGAACATCAGGGACCTCAGAAGATCATCTAGTCCAATCCCCCTGCCACAGCAGGACCACCAAGCCCAGCCTTGTGTTTTCACTGGGGTTCATACTATTTGCACGTCTGGTTTTCAAACACCACTGCCTACTTCAGAAACTCACCAAACCCCCCAGGCAGCACCTCAGTTCCATCTGTGAAGCCTGAAGGGTTGTTTTCTTTTGTCTAATACCCTTTCTCAAGACATTAGGGTCACTTCTGCCATCAGGATTCAAGATCTTTTCCTCCACACCATTAGCAAAACACTTCTGCTTTGCATTTTTGTCTCTTGAGTAGTTTCAGCTTTGAGAGACTAAAACCCTCCTCCTACCAAGTTTCTAAGCAATTACCAAAGGAAGTCCTCACCTCTGCAACAGACTGAAGGCTCCGGGCAAACTTCAGCTGGTTCACACCATGATGCACAGGCTTCCCGTAGGTTGCCCCTTTAGGCACTGGGCGTTTACGACCCCCGCGGCGAACACGGACACGGTAGATCACGTAGCCTACAAGAAAGGGAGACTTAGGGTCTAGAACAACTCTGAACGCAGCAAGTACAGACCACAGCACAACAGCTGTGACGCCCACACTGCCCTTCCATCCCAACAGACTTGCTGAGCTTACTGCATCTCTCTGCAAAGAGCTGCAGCTGGGTTAAGAGCACACAGAGCAAACAAACCCACCCCAAAACCCAGACCCGCTCCCCCAGACTTCAAAGCCCTTCATCAGTGGCACTCTCAAAGCACTGAGGCACAGGAGATGCACAAACCCTACAGAAATCTAACCACTGGAAAATGAGGAAACCAGGCAAGTTTGTCTAAAGAAGGGCAACGAGGCTGGTGAAGAGCCTGGAGGACTGATCAGGAGCAGCTGAGGGAACTGAGGTTGTTTAGTCTGGAGAAAAGGAGGCTGAAGGGAGACCTTACTACCCTTTACAACTAGCTGAAACGTGGTTGTAGAGAGGTGGGAGTTGATCTGTTATCACTATCAACAGAATCTTAGAATCATAGAATCGTTAGGGATTGGAAGGGATCTTGAAAGATCATGTAGTCCAATCCCCCCACCAGAGATGGGGCAAGAAGAAATGACCTCAAGTTGTACCAAGAGGGTTTGGATTGGACACCAAAAAAAATTTCCTCCCCGAGTGGTCAGGGGTTGGAACAGGCTGCACAGGGAAGGTGAGAAGCTGCTGTCGCTGGAGGGTTTAAAAAGAGTACATATGGCCCTGGGGGACAGGATTTAGTGGGCAGGGTGGGCTTGGGTTGATAGTTGGACTGGAAGATCTCATAGGTCCCTTTCAACCTCAATGATTCTATGATTCCATGGAATTAGGGAACAAGCAGGCTGTTTTTAAGGATTTGCCCAAGTCACTCCCTCTTCTTAAGAGCAGGACCTGACAGGGACAACGGCCACCTTTCCCCAAGTTTCTTTCGCTGACCACTAAGTGTTCTCTAAGGACAGCACGGACTACCCCACCCAGTTTATGAACACCACATAACACGACATAACCCAGGGCAAAACCTGGGCAGGGAAAGGATGCTCCCTCAACCCCTGGCTACCTATCAACCGTGTGGCAGGAACCCAGCACAAGGCCTGAAACCAAGGCCCAACAGTTTCAGATTCTGTTACTCTACTACCACTGAAGGAAGGGAGGATGACAATGTAAAAAGTCTCTGTCACTCCTTCATGAAGCAGGTGGACATCTCACACAGAATCACCGAGGCTGGAAAAGCCTCGTGAGCTCATCCAGCCCAGACCAGCACCTAACATCACCACAGTGGCCAGACCAGGGTACTCAGGGCCACGGCTAGGGTGGCCTTCAACACCTCCAGGGATGATGGGGACTCCACCACCACCCTGGGCAGTCCAGTCCAGGCTCTGAGCTCCCTTTCCCTGAGGAAGGGCTTCGTGACATCCAACCTAACCCTCCCTTGGTGCAGCTTCAGTCCCTGCCCTCTCGTGCTGGCACTGGCTGCCTGGGAAGAGCCTGACTCCCACCTGACTACAACCTTCCTTCAGGGAGCTGGAGAGAGGGAGAAGGGTCCCCCCTTGAGTCTTCTCCAGGCTAAACACCCCCAGCTCCCTCAGCCTCTTCTCGCTAGACTTTCCCTCTGGTCCCTTCCCCAGCCTCGTTGCTCCTCTCGACTCACTGCAGCCCCTCAATCTCTTTCTTGAAGTGAGGGGCCCACAGCTGCCCCAGCACTCGAGGGGACACCTCTCCAGTGCCCAGCACATGCACTTGTTACCTTGCTTGGCCTTATATCCCAGCCTGCGGGCTTTGTCTGGTCTGGTTGGCCGTGGAGCTCGGTGCAAGGCAGACAGCTGCCGATACTGCCAGCAGCGGACCCGGAGAAGGAACCGCATCACGTCTGACTGCTTTTTCCTCCATAGCTCCTGGATGTACTTGTAGGCACCCATGCCTGTCTAGCTGCTGAAGTGAGAGCTCAGTGAAAGAAGTGCAACAAATAGGGTTCCAAATCCAAACAGCTTCCCACAGAGCTGTGCAAAACCCCACACCACCACTGACGTCAAGAAGACTCATAAATACAGAAGCATCTCTTGTACCACTGCAACATCTGGAACTTGGCTCTCGGTTGGAGCATCCAACAGCACACAGAGCAGTTACAGAATCACTGAGGCTGGAAAAGCCGTCTGAGCTCATCCAATCCAGCCCAGGGCCTAACATCACCACAGTGGCCACAGCAGGGACAGCCCAGGACCCGCGGCCTAGCACCAACGCCAACCTGCTGCGCGGCCCTCAGCAACCCCGGGCGCCCGTTCCCACTCCACGCCCCGGCGGCCGAGAGGCCTGCCCCGGCGGCCGAGAGGCCTGCCCCGGCGCCCTGCGCAGCCTCGGCCTCCGCCCGCCTCACGGAACCCAGAGCCCGCCCAGTGCCGCGGGGGCGGCCCCAGCACATCCCGCCGGGGCAGCGAAAGGAGCCCCGGGCGCGGGATGGAGGCGGATGGCGGCGGATGCCGGGAAAAGGCCGAGCGGCGGCCCGCGCTCACCTGATGGCTCCCAGCTCCGGGAAGGAAGAGGCCTCTCCCACAACGCCCTGCGACAGCGCACTTCCGGCGGCGGCGGCCGCGGGGCATCGCGGGAGCTGTAGTCCGAGGCGGGGGGCCGCAGGGGAGGAGGGGCCTGGCGCGGCGGGGCCCGGCGGGTACCTCGGGGCTGGGGCTGCGGGGGAAGACGCTCGGAGCTGCCGGCGTGGGGGGTCTGCGAGGTGGGGCCTGGCCGGGGCTGGCTTGGGGGAGGCCTTGCTTAGGGAGTGTGAAGGGGTTGGGTCGGGGGGAGTTGCTTTGACATTCAAAACACCTTCAAATCCTAAAGGGAAAACATAACAACCCTAAAGAGAATGCATTTGAAAAGTGAAATGAAACAATAAACCCTACCGGGGAAGAACCAGCCCTAAAAACAACCCTTTTCATCGAGGGATGTGCGGGGATGCCTCAGCTCTAAGGGGGGTCCCGGCAGTGGGCCTGGCCCTGGCGTCACCTGCTGCAGGGGAGCTGTCAGGCCCTGCTGGGGAGTCCATGGCTCTTGCTCCCCGGCCTGACAGCCCCCTGACCCCGGCTGTGGGGCCACCTTCCGGTGTCTCTGTTTTGCAGAGCAGCCTGGCCTGCGGAGCGTCACCTGGTTAAGCTGGAGCCGACGCAGGACAACGCCAGCCCTTCCTCGTCCTTCCAAAAGGTGCTTCTCAGCTTCGAGCAGCGAGTGGGGAACCGTGGCTGCCGCCCCACAGCCTCTGCCTTCTGGAGGCCTCCTGCTAAAACCAGCCCCCACCCACGCGGAGCTGATTTCCCCGCTTTTGCTTTTGCTGTCTTGTGCTTCTGCCTTTAACGCTCCAGTTTTCTAGCTCCTCAGCTGTAAAGCTGGAAACTTCCTGTGCATGAAATCAGAGGGAGCAAGGACTGGGTCCAGTTTGTGGCGCCACAGTAGCAGAAGGATGTTGAGGTGCTGGAGTGGGGCCAGAGAAGGGCCGCGAGGCTGAGGATGGGGCTGGAGAATAGGCCCTATGGGGAGCAGCTGAGGGAACTGGGGTTGTTTAGTCTAGAGAAGAGGAGGCTGAGAGGAGACCTCACTGCTCTCCACAGCTCCCTCACAGGAGGTGGTAGCCAGGCTGCTGCTGGTCTCTTCCCCCAAATTCCTAATGATAGGACCAGGGGAAATGGCCTCAAGATGCATCAGGGGAGGTTTAGATTGGATCTTAGGAAGAAGTTGTTTCCTGAGAGAGTGGCTGGGCACTGGAAGAGGCTGCCCAGGGAGGTGGTGGAGTCCTCATCCCTGGAGGGGTTTAAAAACCGAGCAGCTGGAGCCCTTGAGGCCGTGGTGTAGGTAGGGGTTGGGAGCTGCTGGGCTGCGGGCCGGATGATCCTGGAGGCCCTCTCCAGCCATCATGATTCTGTGATTCTATGAGTCTATGATCTGCTGTTTCCCAGAAGCCACCCTGCTACCAGCAGGCCCCCAGCAGAACCATGAAGCCCAGTAATGCAGTGCTCAGACGCACCAACAAGCACAGCCCCTGTCGCAGGGGGCCACCCCTCAGGTGCTCAGTCTCCCTCAGCCCGACGGGACGAGTGTCAAGGCTGCAGGCAGAGCGCTGGCACCACTGCGGCAGCCTAAAGCCTTGAGCGAATGTTGTGGGAGGAAACTCCAGTCCTAAAAATACCAGTCGCCGGCGAGCGCCTGGTAGGGGAACTGTGCCTCCCGGCCGCCCGCTGCGTCACGTTGTGCCTCTCGCCTCCCGGGGGGCTTCGCCGGTGCCTGATGCTGGGCTGTGCCCCCGCCGCGCCGGGCTAACAGGCGCCTCGTGTGTCTGCGCAGGGCTCACCTGCTGCCCCTCCCTCCGGGCGAGATGGGAAAGGGCTACAAGGTGGTGGTTTGCGGCATGGCCTCGGTGGGGAAGACGGCGATCTTGGAGCAGCTTCTCTATGGAAAGCACACTGTTGGTGAGACCTTTTTCCTTTGGGGGTGGCGGGTGAGGGGCTGCTTTCCTTTTTGTCAACATCTTGCTTAGAGTGGGCCCCCCCAAAAACAGTGAGTGAGAACCTCTACCTGCGTTGCTGAGGTGAAAGGGGAAATGAATGGGGCTCTGTGGCATCTGTGGGCAACGAGAATGCGAGTGTGAAGAAGGGAACGAGCGTAGAACGTAGGTGATGTGCTTGCTGCTGCCTGTTTCCCTTCGGGATAGTCCCTGGGAGATGCTGAAGATGCTGAAAAATAAACAGATGCCACATGACGAGGGGAGACAGCGTTTAGGCTTGGGTTGTGCCTTCGTAAAGCTTCCATTTGCTTTGCGTTGGTCTGTGTTGAAGTGCTGGCAACCCCCCCATCCCAAACACCTCAGCCTGAGGTCCCGTGCTCTGTGCTGAACTCAGAGGGCCAAGCTTCTTGGCTCCCAAAGAAGTCCTCCCATGGAAACGGGCCAGAGACAGGAGCGTGGGATGGGCTGCGCACATAGGAGAGGCGGCGGGCTTGATGCCCTCTCTTTGCAGGTGAGCTGGCCTCCAGAGGAAGGGCAGCAGCCAGCAGGCTCGCGGGTGGTTCCTGCCTCTCCCACAAACGAGGGGTGGCAGCAGGGGTGACTCTCAGGGCTCTTGACAGGAGACATCTAGTGAATTTGTGGGTAGAGCAAACGCCAGGGCAACGGGCTGCCCAGGGGGGCTGTGGAGACTCCTTCTCTGAGACGTTTCAAACCCTCCCGGCCACGTTCCTGTGCGACTGGATGTGGGGGATCCTGCTGGGGCAGGGGGATGGGACTGGCTGATCCCTTCCAGCCCGCGATGGTCTGTGAGTCCGTCAGCCGTCGGCTCTGCGGAGCAGCGTGTCTGCAGGCGCTGCGCCTTGTGAGCGTGCGGAGAGGAGGCGGCTGGCGGAGCCCGAGACCGAGCCGGGGGCCGGCGCTCCTGACTGAGGGCCTCGCGTGTCCTGCGCCCCCGAGCCCCGCGCTCGTCCCGCGCGGAGCCTGCGGGTCCTCTCCCTGCCTGTCCCCGCGCGCTGGGCTGCGTGATGCGGGGGACACCCCGCGCAGCACGAGCCGGGGCCACGTTGCTCAGATCGCGTTGCCTGGCCGTGCTTGCTGGCCCGAGCTCCTCCGAGTAGCCCGGGCAGGAAGGATCCCAGGAGCTGTTTGTGGAGCCCGGGGCTTGGCCGTGGGTGGCCCAGCTCTGCTGGCCCAGCTCTGCTGCCCCTTCCCCGTCTCTTGCAAAGGTCGGTTTTCCTTCCCCGCGGAGGGCAGAGCAGAGGGTTTCACGCTCTCGAGGTAACAGGAAGGGAGGAGACAGCTTCCAGGGGGAGCAGCCCGCAGGGCTGGTGCCCTTCTCGCCGGTGTCCCGGCCGCTGCCGTGGAGCCTGTGTCAGTGCTGATGTGCCTCTCGCCGACTCTCCTGCAGAAGGGAGCGGTGAGAGCTGCTGTTAGGGAGGTAGTTACTGTCCTCGGAGGCTTCGTGCTGCCGTGCAAAGCCTTTGGCTTTGAGCCCGGGCCCTTGGCTGTGCGCGGTGCCGTAAGCCCAGCTGGGCTGTTTCCTTTCCTAGAGGAATGTGCATCTTCAGCTCTCCCTGACCTCTCAAGGAGGCAGCTCCCTAAATGCTGCTGCCACGGTCAGCAGCCAGCACCGCTGCAGGAGCAACGAGATTGCTGGCGGTCGAAGGGCTGAAGGAGCAGGGATGGCCCCAGAGGAGGAGCACCTGTGCCTGCGGAGCACGTGAGCAACTCTCTGTGGTCCCAGGCCTTCAAATTAGACTCAGGGGTGACCCCGTTAACGCTGATAGAAATGGAAAGGGTGGGTGTCAGGAAGCCCTGCCCTCTGCTCCTGTCGCTAATGACCAGTGAGAAGAGCCCGGCACCAGCATCTCTGCAGGGTCCTTTCAGAGAGCTGTAGGGAGCGATGGGGGCTCCCCTCAGCCTCCTCTTCCTCAAATTGAACAGCCCCAACTCTCTCCATCTCTCCTCATCAGGCTGATTCTCCAGGCCCTTCCCCAGCTTCGCTGCCCTTCCTCCTGCACTGCCCGCAGGTGAAATCCCACCTCTGGAATGTGATAAATTCCAGCTCCCTCTAAAATGCCTCCCCCCTGCCGCTGTCTCCACCAAAATGTATTGCTCTGCTCAGCTGACAGGTCCCCGTTTTAATCCTTCCTCTTCAAGAGGGATATTAAAAGGTGTAGTTCTCACTGCTGCTGTTAGTGCCATTAGGAAGAGGCTGTCGCAGGGTGGGGCGGATACAGCAGCGACTGCTCAGTTACAGGGCAGCTGTTAGATGGCAGGAGCCTGCACAGCAGCATCTCGCGGCTTCCCGAAACAGACAGCTGAAAGCACAGGGCAGTTTTGGTTGGAAGAGACCTTCAGGATCCCCAAACACAACCTTTTCCCAGCCCTGTCAGCGCCACTAAACCCTGTCCCCCAACACAGCATCAACACCCCCAGGGATGGGGACTCCCCCACTGCCCTGGGCAGCCCAGTCCAGGGTGGGAGTGGACAGTGAGGCAGGGCAGGGTGGACGGGGCTGCAGCCAGGGCAGGAACGTGGGTTGCAGAGGGTTTGGGGGATTTAAACGTCCTGTGAAATGTTGTGTTCAAACAGGCTTAGAAGAAGGTGCCACAATGGAAGACGTGTACCTGGCGTCGGTGGAGACAGACCGGGGCGTGAAGGAGCAGCTCAGGCTCTACGACACCAGGGGTCTGCAGGAGGGGGTGGAACTGCCCAAACACTACTTCTCTGTGGCCGACGGCTTCGTCCTCGTCTACTCTGTGACCAGCCTTGAAGCTTTCCAAAGGGTGGAACTGCTCAAGAAGGAGATCGATGTCTTCAGAGATAAGAAGGAGGTCAGTGCTCGGGGCCTTAACTGCTTCCTTTAGCACTGGGTCCAAGACAGGACGTTCAGGCTGCAAAGCAGGGGTTTGGTTCCTCTGCAACTCACAAATAGCACAGACCGGGGCTTCTCACTGACAGGGGGCTGAATGTGAGCCAGCAGGGTGCCCAGGTGGCCAAGAAGGCCAATGGCATCCTGGCCTGGATCAGAAACTGTGCATCCAGCAGGAGGAGGGAGGTGGTTGTCCCCCTGCACTCAGCACTGGGGAGGCTGCACCATCAGCACTGGGGCCAGGTTTGGGCACCTCAGGACAAGGGAGACATCGAGGGGCTGGAGTGAGGGCAGAGGAGGGCAACGGAGCTGGAGAAGGGCTGGAGAATCAGTCTGGTGAGAAGAGACTAAAACAGTTGGGGCTGTTTAGTTCAGGAAGAGGAGGCTGAAGGGAGCCCTTGTCGCTCTCTACAACTATCTGAAAGGACCCTGCAGAGATGCTGGTGCTGGGCTCTTCTCACAGGTCATCAGCAACAGAAGCAGAGGGAAGGGCTTCCAGCTCCAACAGGGGAGGGTCAGACTGGCCACCCATGTTGTTGTAGCTGTTGTCGCCGGGAAGTCGAGTGCACGGAGCAGCACAACCGGGCACGAGCTCTGTTTGCTTTGTAGTCACGTGCCTGGTGCCTTGCAGCCCAGGCTGAGCGACAGCGGGTCTCCCACCCTCGGCTGATTGGCAAAGCAGCCTCAGTGTATTTTAGCAACCACGTGGAATCAGTTCAATTGTGTGAAATGACTGCTCTGTTTTCCCTCAGAAAGCTGCTGGTGTTCCCAGCCGACAGGGTTCCAGCTTCGCTAAGCAAACACCACTTGCACGTGTCGTTAGCGCGACGGCTTTTCCTACGGGATCCGAGTGTCCTCAAGGAGCCTTCCCCGTTAGATGTCTGTAGCCTGCAAATGTCTGGCTCATTCAGGAGGCTGAGGGGTGACCCCATGGATGTTGATCAGGATGTGAAGGGTGGGTGTGAGGAGGATGGAGCCAGGCTCTGCTCAGGGGCACCCAGTGACAGGACAAGGGGCAGCGGGTGTGAGCTGGAGCAGAGGAGGGTCCACATCAGTGTGAGAAGGACCTTGTTCCCAGTGAGGGTGCCAGAGCCCTGGCAGGGGCTGCCCGTGGGGGTTGTGGAGGCTCCTTCTCTGGAGATGTTTCAAGCCCACCTGGACTGTTCTGTGCAACTGGATCCTGCTGTGGTGGGGGGATTGAACAGACCATTAGGGATTGGAAGGGACCTCTAAAGACCATCCAGTCCAATCCCCCCACCACAGCAGGATCCCCCAGATCCAGTCATGCAAGAACATGGCCAGGCAGGTTTGAAACGTCTCCAGAGAAGGCGATTCTGCTCTGTGTGTCCCTCTGTTCTGTGCCACCTGCTACAACTCTCCTCTCACAGTGCTGGTGGGCATTTTAGAAAACAATGTGCTCATCCCCTGGGAGAGGCTGAAGTAGTGACCTTGGCTGAGGATAACAGTCGGCGGAGTGGTGCCCACTTGGTTTTGTTCCTGTGATTTCTAGTCCACGTGAAATGGACTCTGAAGCAGAGAAGATGAGATGATCTCAGAATCATTCAGGTTGGAAAAGACTCTTCAAATGATCGAGTCCAACCATCAACCCTACTCTGCAAAGTCACCCCTAAACCAGACCCCCCCAACACTACATCTTTTAAACATTTACTACGTCTTTTAAACATTTAGTGCTGCTCTGGCAGAGGGGCTGGACTAGATCACAGAGCATTAGGGATCAGAAGGGACCTCGAAAGATCACCCGGTCCAATCCCCCCCTGCACAGGACTTCATCACTTTGTCCAAGTCTGAGAACAGGCCTGAGCAGCACTGCTGCTGCTGCCCTGCTTTGCTGTGGTGGGGCGGTGGGGCGGTGGACACCTTCTGCCCCAGGCTCACCTGTTCCTGCTGTTTGCAGATAATGGTGATCGTCCTGGGGAACAAGACGGACCTCCTGGACCAGAGGCAGGTGGAAGCGGAAGCAGCCCAGCAATGGGCACGGGCTGAGAAAGTGAGACTGTGGGAGGTGACTGTGACAGATCGCAAGACGCTGCTCGAGCCCTTCACCTTCCTGGCCAGCAAACTCTCCCAGTCCCAGAACAAGTCGACATTCCCCCTGCCTGGAAGGAAGAGCAAAGGGAACAACTGTGATAACTGAGCTCCCCGAGCCCGGCTGCCGCTGCCAGGTCCCAGCCTGCGTCCTTTCTGTGCCGTTTGGTTCCTGCCGTCTCACCTGAAGCAATAATCTCATTCAGCAATAAGAACCAGCCAGCTTACGGCGTCCGGGCCGCTCAGACTGGGCTTGGAAAGGCCACCCCGTGGGAGGAGTTACGGAGGAGGGAGGGACAGGGGCTCCTCTCCAGCAGCGGCTTTGACGGTACCTGGATGCAGTTTAGGGTCACATCAACCAGCTTTTCATCAAGCACCTGCCCCTGCAGAGCTGTAGCTTCTGGTCATGCACAGCATTAACCGCAATAAAGCACGAGGTGTGAAGACAGGAGGTGTCTGGAGTGGCAACCGTCCTTTTAGCTCGGCCTGGAACAGAGCCCCAGGGCTTTCTGATGCCGTGGGAGGCTGAGGGCAAGGTGTTGCTGCAGGAGGAGGGTTTGTGTTCCGTGGAGAACGTGTTGTCCACATGAACTCCAAGGTCCCTCTCCATGGCGCTGCTCTCACAAAGACATAAGTTGTGGGAGACACCAGACTCGACCTAACCCACCGTGAAGCTGCTCTGCAGAGCCTGGCCAGGGGCGTGTTTGAGCGAAGCAGGGGAGCGCTCGTTAGTTTGAGCGCGACCTGAAGGA
>VXBP01008420.1:199407-224231 GCA_013400115.1 Rhinopomastus cyanomelas | reverse complement strand
ACGTGCTCCCGGCCCAGCACAGCTCCACGTGCTCCCGTCCCAGCACAGCTCCACGTGCTCCCGTCCCAGCACAGCTCCACGTGCTCCCGTCCCAGCACAGCTCCACGTGCTCCCGTCCCAGCACAGCTCCACGTGCTCCCGTCCCAGCACAGCTCCATGTGCTCCTGTCCCAGCACGGCCAGTGCCAGCCAGTCACAATAGCACAGGTGCTCCTTCCACGGGGAAACTGCACAGAGCAGGGGGCAGCGCCAGGCTTTCCTCAGCATGACTGCCGAACGCTGCACCCAGCAGCACCCAGCCACCCTCAGCCTGAAGGGACAGGCTGGTGGGAGGGGGGCTGGGGAGTGCAGGAGGCTGCCTTTCAGAGACAGCCCCGCTGTAAACACCCAGGAACACCTACCTGCCCGGATGGTTTTGGTCCTAAAACACCGCTCCCTGCCCCGTGCACAGCAGGATCGCGCTGGTGTGCGACTGCACTGGGGGGTCCTGCGCCGCAGGGACCTGCTGTCCTGGCTCAGCCCATCAGTAAACTGAACGTAAGGGGATCACAGAGCACTGGGGATTGGAAGGGACTTTGGAAGGTCGTCCAGTCCCATCCCCCTAGATCCCCCAGATCCAGTCCCACAGGAACAGCCCAGGAGGGTTTGAAACGTCTCCAGAGAAGGAGAATCCACAGCCCCCCTGGGCAGCCCCTGCCAGGGCTCTGGCACCCTCATTGGGAAGAAGGTCCTTCTCACACTGATGTGGAACCTCCTCTGCTCCAGCTCACACCCACTGCCCCTTGTCCTGTCACTGGGTGCCCCTGAGCAGAGCCTGGCTCCATCCTCCTGACACCCACCCTTCCCATATTGATCAACATCCATGGGGTCACCCCTCAGGCTCCTTTTTTCCCAGCTCAAGACCCCCAGCTCCCTCAGCAGGGAGACGCTCCCCTCCCTCCATCACCCCTGTGGCTCTGTGCTGGGCTCTCTCCAGCAGCTCTGTGTCCTTCTGGAGCTGAGGGGCCCAGGACTGGACACAAGACTCCAGCTGTGCTCTCAGCAGGGCAGGGCAGGGCAGAGCAGAGTGGGAGGAGAGGCTCCTGTGCTGCAGGCACTGTTGCTGATGTCAGAGCAGCAGCTGCAATCCACTGCCTGGTGCTCTGACTTCTCTAATGAAGGCAGATGACACCGTGGCTGTGCTTTGCTCAATCTCCTGTGGCTTGCTGGACCGAGATAAGAGAGCCACGATGAGTGAGCAGGCTCTGGTCCTGCTGGTTCCCATTGCAACACCTCGGCTGAGTAAGTGCCAGAGCACGACCTCCCCCAGCCTGGCCAGGAACAGTCAGTGCCCGCAGCGATGCTGCAGAACAGCACGGCCTCCCCACTCACTTCCTACCGCACACGTGTCCCGAGGCTTCGCACCTGCCCGCACGCGTGGCCGGAGGGAGTGGCTTCAGCGCAGCAGTGGCTGAGCTCCTGGCTGCAACCTCTCCCTATGGAACTGGTGATGCTCCCCTCCCTGCAGGCCTGCACGACCCTGCCTCTGGAAAAGGGACCTGATGCAGCTCTGGGTCAGTCCAGATAAGCAAAGGCCTCTGCTACCTGCAGCTCATCGCTGAAGGTGACCCTTGGGCCAAAGGAGTGCACGATGGGAATCACAGAACATCAGGGGTTGGAAGGGACCTCGAGAGATCACCCAGTCCAACCCCCCTGCCACAGCAGGATCCCCTAGATCCAGTCACACAGGAACACGTCCAGGAGGGGTTGAAGCGTCTCCAGAGAAGGAGACTCCACAACCCCCTGGGCAGCCCCTGCCAGGGCTCTGTCACCCTCACTGGGAAGAAGGTCCTTCTGAGACTGATGTGGAACCTCCTCTGTTCCAGCTCACACCCGCTGCCCCTTGTCCTTTCATTAGGTGCCCCTGGCTGCATCCTCCTGACACCCACCCTTCACATCTTTATCACCATTAATGGGGTCACCCCTCAGTCTCCTTTTTTACAAGCTCGAGAGACCCAGCTCCCTCAGCCTGTCCTCAGCAGGGAGATCACACAGAACCTTGCTTGGCCTTGTAGCCCTCATCCGAGTCCTCAACGAACCGATCGAATAGTGCCAACCCTTTGGGGTCTCCACTAGATCCAGGCCTCGACAGAACTTTCTCCTCTCTTTTTTTAAACATCTTTTTATTAGCACAGTAACAAATGCAGACTGAAGTAGCCCACAACATACAACCAATCCACTGAGTGACTCCTACCCCACGCCTTACAGTTAGACAGCTTAAGGTATTTCACTACAGGCTACCGTGAGTCCCGACTGACCCCTCGGATTCTCTTCACCCAGCAGAGCAGCTCATGCAATACAACGTCAGCTGCTCCTCACTTCATACACCAGGCCGTGTCCCACCTCTCCGTGTCACAGACGCCAGATGAGTCTTTAGGAAGGATGTGTTAAATACCCACGTGCCCTCCGCAGGGGAAAACGACCCCAACAGCATTTTACAAAACAAAAGCAGACCCAAGCAGACTAAAACAAGAAACAAAACAAAGCCCCAGCTCAGAACAAAGCGGCCCCAAAACAAAAGGAAAAGAAGAAGTCCCGGTGGAAGGCCTGGAGAGGACATTGCCCTAGGCACCAGCACCTGTACGAAAGGAAGCTGCTCCCAGTCCTTCGCGTCTCGGAGCAAACCGAGAGCCAAGGGGCGTCCAGGAAGTTCGCTCTCTCCGCGGTGCTGCTGAGCTAACTACGGTCGTCGAGGACGCTACTCCTGATCCTAGCTGTCTACTGTAGCAAGATACCTTAAGTTACGACAACAAAATCTTAGGAAATAAAAGACTGAATAAAATCTGTTATAGAAATACCCTACTCTTTACCAGCGCCCTCCCTCCTCCCCCCCAGCCCTCCCCGCATCCCCACCCCTTCAAAATCATAAGCAGCTCTTTCCATCACAGACAGATAACGGAGGAGTTGGGCGAGGATCCCGTCTATGTGGCGTATCGCTTGGTCCACTGTCTGGCCATTCTGTCGTGCTCTGCTCTGTTAGTCATGTACTGGGTGGCGATGCTTCCCACCAGGGGGTCAGCTGCAAGGGAAACAGCGCTCGTTGCAGGGAGCTACCGGCGAGGACCACCGAGCGCTGGGGACCGGCAGGGTGGGTTCAGCACCCGGCGGTCGCACGGGGAAGGTACGCTGTGACAGACTGGGTTCACCAATGATCTACAGGAGGGCCACTGAAATGATCTGGGCAATGGAGCATCTCTCGTGTGAGGACAGGCTGAGAGGTGGGGCTGTTCAGCCTGGAGAAAAGAAGGCTCCAAGGGGACCTTCTTTTGACCTTCCAATACCTGAGCAGGGCCTCCATGAAGGCAGGGGAAGGGCTTTTCAAGAGGGTTTGTGGGGACAGGACCAGGAGCAGTGGGCTCAAGCTGGGAAAGGAGAGATTGAGGCTGGATATTAGGAAGAACATGTTCAGTGTGAGGGTGGTTGATGGTCCCTGGGGTTGCTCTTGCCCAGTCACCAGACTGCCCTTGCTATAGCTCATTGCATCCAGCCTGCCCCGCTGTTTAGGTGCCGAGGGGGTGCGTGGAGGCCACACAAGGACTTACCCGGGTTGCAGTCTGTGAGGAGGGAGCAGATGGAGAGGAGAACTTTCGAAATGGTTAGCGCTGGGCTCCAGTTGTCTTTTAAAATGTCCAGGCAGATGACGCCCTGGCTGTTGATGTTACAGTGGTAGATCCTTGTCCGGAACGTCACCTGCAAGACCCGCGCGTGAGCTCCTGCGCCGGGACAGGCGGCCGAGCCCCGACGGAACCGGACCCAGCCCGGCCCCGCCAGGGGCTCCCCGCCCCGCTGCCGCCCTCTCGCGGCCGCAGCCGGCAGCGCAGCCGGCGCCGCTCCACCCGGGCCCCGCGCTGCCCCGCAGCCCGCGCGCACGGCGGTGCCAGGCGGAAACCCCAGAGCGCCCGACTTAAAGCGGACTCCCCGCACGTTCCCGGCTCCTGCCAGAGGCAAAGGGAGCCCAAACACGGGGCTACTGGAGCTCTGGAGCTAGCCACCGCAGCCTCAGCGCTGGCCCACGGCAGACACCACGGTCACCAGGTCCCCACAAAACACTGGCCAGCTCGCCCTGCTGGGTGCCTGCAGGCACTGTGAAGCCCGGGCTGCGAGGCTTTCGCTTACAAAATGACCTTTAGGCTTTGCGCTCCCAGCGGCTGAGGGACCTGGGGCTCTGACACCAGCACTGCTGCCCCGCTGAGCTCCCGAGGACTTGCAAAATTCCTCAGCCAGGCTGGAATTGCAGCTCCCATCGCGGCTCCCATCGCCTCAAAGAGCTCAGCAGCCAGAGGAGCCGATTTCTGATTTCAGAATTTGGGAGATGCAAGCAGACAGGCAGCCTGCCTCAGACATCATCCCAAAGGGAAAGCAGGCTGACACAGCGACCTGCAGAACGGCCTCGCTCCGGCTCTGGCCAGCAACGGATTCGATGGCAGCGGCATGGGTCAGGATTACGCCCGTGAATAAAGGTTGGTGGGTTCATGCCTTAAATCCTCAGACTTTGTCAGCTACGCACAGCGAGTGTTATTGTCTGCTCACAGGTCACGGGGGCCTGTGTGAAACACTCGGCGAGGCACGTGGTGCGACAGGAACACGCTGGGGCTTTCTCTGAGAGGAGACCAGCCCACGTGTAAAACTCGCCGGCCAGCCCTCCATTTCTCTGCCCTCTGATGTGAAAACTGCCTGTGATCCTGCCTCTGTCACGGGCCTGGGGAGCGGACAGGGGCCGGGGTGATGGAGGTACAGACCACTAGATGTTGGTGCATCCCTGTGCACCTAAATGGTGCTTGTTTTTTTAATCCACCCCTTCTTGTCATCTGGATGAGGGCTTAGATCCAAAGATAAAGGCAAAGATATCCCTGTCAGAAGCACAGAACAGAAAGCCAGGCTGAGCTGGAGCGATAAAACTGTTATCTTTGGTTCTACATGAGGGACCTTGGCACAACGGGGTGTCTCGATGCCGCTGGTAGGCACCACGTGGTCTTGTAAGGCATCAGGCTGGGTAAGGCAGGGATGATAAATGCTTCTGACCTGTAGCATGGAAAGCCCTGGGGTAGCAAAGCACTCAAGGGAAGGGAAAAGCTCCCTCTTTGAATGCTCACTGGGCTCAGGACTTTAGATACTGCACATCGTTGGGCGAACAATGAACCACCCGTTGCACACGAACTCAGCCGACGTAATGAAAACTTCTTCTGAACTGAATTGGACATAAGACACGAGAGAACCATCTGTGCTGCCACAGAACCTCCAAAGAGGGATGGAGAGGCATCAGCAAAAGATTAGAAGGGACCTCGAATGATCACCCCGTCCAATCCCCCTGCCACAGCAGGATCCCCTAGATCCAATCGCACAGGAACAGTCCAGGTGGGTCTGAAACCTCTCCAGAGAAGGAGACTCCACAACCCACCTTGGCAGCCCCTGTCAGTTCTCCATCACCTTCACTGGGCAGAAGATCCTTCTCTGGTTGATGTGGAACCTCCTCTGTCCATCTGCTAACCACCCTCCTTCTGATCCACCCCTTCTTGGCCACCAGGGCCCATTGCTGGCTCGTGGTCACCCTGCTGTCCACCAGGACCCCCCAGTCCTAAGGTAGATCAGACTGTGAAGTGGAGCCCTAGCTTAGGGGCAGAACTCAAGGGTGTGTTGCTACAACCAAACCCCCTGCTCACAGGAGCAGTCTAACAGTTTCCTTAGTTTGAGAAGCTTGTTTTGATCGGTCCTCTACAAGCAATTAGCACCCTCTGTGCAGAGACAGCCAGTGGCTCCAACTGTGGAAAGTCCTTCCCACTGCAGACTGGACCGAAGTCTGAGGATGGGGCAGCCACTGGTGCTGCTCTCGTCGATGCAGCGAGGTTTAAACACGAAAGCAAGCAGGGACAGAACGTTTGCAGAACCAAGGCGAACGCGAGCTGTGCACACAGCCACCTCCTCCCTAACCCAGCACTTCCTCTGGCCAGTACGTGAGGCACAAGACAACACTCACTGGCCCTGGTGTGGGCCTCGTGGCACTGGAACACGACGAGAGCTTCACAACCACAACACACCTACAGAGAAAGCCTTGGAGCTGTAGGAGAAGGTGAACAACACGAGTCCCCACCAAACCCGAGCGGCTCCATCCTCCTTCAGAGGCCAAAACGCACCTAACTGTGGTGTTCGAGGTAACCCGAGTGGTTTGAGAAACAACTGTTTGCACCCCCTCTCCTCTCCCCAAGCTAGGCTGTGTGCTGTCCCAGTGCACCGACTGCTGCAGGGGAAGCAGGGGAAAAGCACCCGAGCTCTAACGCAGCGATCGAGAGGCCTGAAAACGCTGCTAAGCTGGCAGCAGCCAGCGTAACTATGAAATGAGCTTAAGCTCTTCGAGAGAGTGGCTTCCAGCAGGGCTGCTCCCGCGCTCCGTCGAGGGGTCACACTTCATCAGCTAGAGGTGGTCTCTTACCTTTGGAGGCTTGAAGGGGTATTCTGGTGTGAACGTGATGTCAAGGAAGAACACGCCTCCCTCGTAGACTGAGCCGGGAGGCCCCAGAATGGTTGATCTCCACTCGTAGATGTTGTCGCCTTTGGGGCCAGCGCTGCGGGGCGAGAACACCACAGTGCTCAGGAACACAGCAGTTAGAACACACACACACACGGGCTCTTACAGCCTGACACAGAGGACGTGTCTCAGCGCCACACTTCACGCAGCACCTGAAGCAAAGGCAGGGATTAGACGCAGATTTAATGCTCCTAAAGTCTTAGAGATCTCACGCAGACTTAGTGCTGTTCCAGGCGACTTAAGCACAGCTGAGACACAAGCGGTGGGGACGGCCTTCAGCTGCTCCCTCCTGATACTTCACAGAACACTAGGGACTGGGAGGGACCTGAAAGATCAGCCAGTCCCGTCCCCCTGCCACAGCAGGAGCACACAGATCCAGCTGCACAGGAACAGGGCCAGGTGGGTTCTAAACATCTCCAGAGAAGGAGACTCCACGACCCCCTGGGCAGCCCCTGCCAGGGCTCTGGCACCCTCACTGGGAAAAAGGTCCTTCTCAGGTTGGTGTGGAACCTCCTCACACCAATTGCCCCTTATCCTCTCCTTAGATGACATTGAGCAGAGCCTGGGTCCATCCTCTTGACACCCACTCCTTCCACATTTATCAACATGAATGGCGTCACCCCTCTGTTTCCTTCAGCTCAAGAGCCTCAGCTCCCTCAGCCTTTCCTCATCAGGGAGATGCCCCACTCCATCATCTTCGTGGCTCTGCGCTGAACTCGCTCCAGCAGCTCCCTGTCCTTCTGGAACGGAGGGGCCAGCTTATATAAAATCTACTTGGCAATGAGATCACACAACCACCAAGAGCCCTGTCGCTGCCAAGATCTCACTCTTTTTAATTACCACAGGAAAAGAAATGCCTGGGAGTACTTGCAAATTTAGGACCTTCACCTGCAGGATTTCCATCTCTGCAAAAACATCACTGTGAAGTTCCTGCTAAACCACCTGGTGGAGAGACCTCTTGAATAATTTCACTGCAGTTTGAGTTTTAAATCGGGCTTCAAAGATGTAAAATAAAATCTCAGTTAACACGAAGGTCAGGAGGAGACTCGGAGCACTCCCAGGAGTGTGCTGCAGCTCTGTTTAGTTTGACAATAATCACTTCATCTATAAAGGAGTCCTCATAAAGGGGTTCAAGAGAAACTCATCCATTTAGCATCAGGACCAAAACTGAAAATACATCCAGCCTGCTGAGCTCTCAAGGGCCTGTGTTTTCCTTTGCAGTGGCTGCTTCCTACCCTGCTCCACCTCAAAGCACTGTCCCACTACACGTAGGAACACTTTTAATACCCAGGATGACTGCAGAGAGGCTGATTCTGCAAGCCTTTGGCTTCAGGATGTGCAGTCTGCAAATAGAGAAAGTGCCAAACCAAGCAGGCAACGGAATCTTTGTCAACCATGCACCCACCTCTTTTCCTTTTCTCCTCACCATTGACACCACGAGCACAAATCATTGAATCACAGGATGGCCGGGGTTGGGAGACAACCTTAAAGCTCATCCAGTGCCAACCCCCCCTGCACAGGCAGGGACACCCCCAGTAAAGCAGGTTGCTCAGGGCCCCAGCCAGCCTGGCCTTCAACACTGCCAGGAATGGGGCAGCCACGGCTGCCTTGGGCAACCTGGTGTGTCCTTGTGGCCAAGAAGGCCAATGGTATCCTGGGGTGGATTAGAAGGGGGGTGGTTAGTAGATTGAGAGGTTCTCTTTCCCCTTTACTCTGCGCTGGTGAGACCATGTCTGGAATCATATGTCCAGTTCTGGGCCCTGCAGTTCCACAAGGACGTGGAGCTGCTGGAGAGAGCAGAGCAGAGAGCCACAGGGATGATGAAAGGAGGGGAGCATCTCCCTGCTGAGGAAGAAAGGCTGAGGGAGCTGGGAAAAAGGAGCCTGAGGGGTGACCCCATGGATCTTGATCAATATGTGAAGGGCGGGTGTCAGGAGGATGGAGCCAGGCTCTGCTCAGGGGCACCCGGTGACAGGACAAGGGGCAGCGGGTGTGAGCTGGGACACAGGAGGTTCCACATCAATGTGAGAAGGACCTTCCTCCCGGTGAGGGTGCCAGAGCCCTGGCAGGGGCTGCCCAGGGGGTTGTGGAGTCTCCTTCTCTGGAGACAGTTCAAGCCCTCCTGAGCATGCTCCTGTGTGACTGGGTCTAGGGGACTGGACGAGATGATCTCTCGAGGTCCCTTCCAACCCCTGATGCTCTGTGACATGAATTAAAATCTCCTGGAGTACTTCTGACCTTGCATCTCCTGTCGAATACCAATCTGCACAAGAAACAATAGAACACCTCGGGAAGGAGCAGAAGAGGAGCTGACTCACCTGGCAGTCAGCAATGGCTTGTTTAAAATTACAAGCAGACGTGATGGTTAGAAACCGAGCTCTGCCAGCTGAACCTCCTGTTATTTTTACATGGGTTTCCTTCCTGCCATTTGTCAGCCGGACAATTAGCTAGTGACAGGAGGGCTGAAATCCCTCCGCATCCTCGGACCTCAGCGCCCAGGCCCGTATTTATGACACAGATGTGTCATTTACCACCAGTAAACAAAGCTCCCTGCTTTCACAACAGCACCATCTCCACAGCTACACCGCTTGCCCGGGGTTTCTTCCCATCCCAACAGGACTCTACCACAGAAAAATAACCAGTAAACCTGTTTGTTTCTGTGATGCTAATGCTTTCAGAAAGCAAACGTACTCTCACAGAGGTTGCTCAGCATCACATGGACAGTCCTGTGCTTGAAGACAATAAAAGAGAATAAACATCATTAATAAAATATCTTGTGTCACAGAATCACAGAGCATTAGGGGTTGGAAGGGACCTGGAAAGATCATCCAGTCCAGTCCCTCTGATCCGGTCACACAGGAACATGCCCAGGAGGGTTTGAAACATCTCCAGAGAAGGAGACTCCACAGCCCCCCTGGGCAGCCCCTTCCAGGGCTCTGGCACCTTCACCAGAAAGAAGTTCTTTCTCAGATTGATGTGGAACCTTCTCTGTTCCAGCTCTCAACCTACTAAGCTTCTAATCCACCCCAGGATGCCATTGGCCTTCTCGGCCTAAAAGGCACATCGCCAGCTCCTGGCCATCCTCTTGCTGGCTACCAGCACCCCCAGATCCCTCTCTCCTCCACTGCTCTCCAGTCCATCACGTTATGCGTCACGTCTGATGAGGCTGTACAGGAATGCCTACAGAAATGACCTACAAAGTGAGCAGGAGAACCTGAAGACTTATGAATGATTAATGACTACGCAGAGCAGGAGCCACAACGTTGATTAAACTTGAGTGCGCCGTGATGAGTGAAATCACTCCTTCTGTACTATTTCTGTAAAGGAAGTGATGATGGTAGCAGGCTCTTCACCGTGTCTTGGCTTCCTAATAAGTGCCACTTCAAGTTATGGAATTAATTCCATAGAGTGGAAGAATATCAGGACTGAAGTAATAAATATGTTAAAGGGTTTGACTACCGTCGTTGACATTAATGCCTGATAGTCTCAGGAGGGAGCTTTGTACCACACAGTTCCTACACGTTTGAGCCAGGTAGGAGAAATATCTCCTTGATGTGCTAAAACCTTTCTAAAAAAGAAAAGGCAAACAGAGCAGCCCCAGCCAGAACCAAAATCCCCAACAAAACCAAACCAACAGGACCCCCAGGCAAACCCCCGCGTGCAGTGCCACAGCAGAGGTGCTGGAATCCGTCAATAGGAATCCCCGAGCGTCAGCCAAAACATTTCTGGTCTTCAGAGTCTCCCACTGAGAGCTGAGGAAAAGCAGCCCGAGTAAACCCTGTGGCTCTGAAGGAAACAACCCCAAGTTGTCTCCCACGGAGGCGCTGAGCTCTCTGCAGAGCCGCGTGCCTGCCTCCGTAGGGCTCTGCCTCGCTGCGGTTATCTGCAAACTACAGTCAGATTAGCGACAGGAGCAAAGCTTGCTTCTGGTTCCTAAGATGCTTAGCAGCAGCACTGGGTACCAACAAACTCCTAGAGCTCATTCCTCCATAAGGACAACAACATTCTGCCTCTGTAGAGGCTGCAGAAGCAAGAAGGATGCTTTCTAAAGGGTTCCTTGCCACCAGCGCCCGTGAGGACGAGGACTGCCGTGATCACCGGCTGGGCTGAGTGTGATGAAGCAAACCCCAGTCAAGGGGCTTTGCAGCAACCTGGCCTTTGCTGGTTTTTAACAGGTTCCCCAAAGAGATTTCCCCGTCCTGCACTGACTGTGAGTTTAACAGAATCATGCAATGGCCAGGGTTGGAAGGGACCTTAAAGCTCATCCAGCTCCAACCCCCTGCACAGGCACCTTCCCTAGAGCAGGTCGCTCAGGGCCCCAGCCAACCTGCCCTGCAACACTGCCAGGGATGGATGGGGCAGCCACAACTGCCCTGGGCAACCTGTCCCAGCATCTCTGCACCCTCACAGCAAAGAATTGGTTCCTCATGGCCAACCTCAGTCTCCCCTCTCCAAGCCTGGAACCCTTTCCCCTTGTCCTCTTGCTACCACCCGTGTCAAAGTCCTCCTCCAGCTTTCTTACAGGATTCTGGAAAACTAGTGAAGGACTACACCAGCCTTCGAAGTCCAGGCATGTAAGTTGTCCCCAAAACTCTGCACATGACTTCAGAGCACTGCCTAGTCCTCTAGTGCCTCCCAACATGGCTTTTCACTTAATGTTCCTGGCTCTTCGAAGCTCTTGCCCTCCTGTCAGCTTCGTGATGAGATTTATGTGTCTGCTCCTGTAAACGCTGATCAGCTATTGTAACTCCTCCTGTTTGCAGCTGCTACTCGCAGGAACAACTTGCAGTGGTGTAGAAGCAATGTGTAGTGACTGCTGTGCAGTTGCCTGGCAGCTGCACTTTGTAAAGGGTAGGGGACCTCACTGTGCTTGAAAGTGGAGACCTCAGACCAAACTTCTAGTCTGTGCACACCACAGTTCCACAACTCAGCGTTTCCAGCTGTGTCCAGTTCTGAGCCAGCAATGGGCCCTGGTGGCCAAGGTGGCCAATGGCATCCTGAGGTGGATTAGAAGTGGGGTGGTTAGTACATGAAGAGAGGTTCTCCTCCCCCTCTGCTCTGCCCTGGTGAGACCACATGTGAAATCTTGTGCCCAGTTCTGGGCCCCTCAGTCCCAGAAGGACATGGAACTGCTGCAGAGAGCCCAGTGCAGAGCCACAGGGATGATGAAAGGAGGGGAGCATCTCCCTGATGAGGAGAGGCTGAGGGAGCTGGGGCTCTTGAGCCTGGAAAGAAGGAGCCTGAGGGGTGACCCCATTAATGTGGATACATATGGAAAGGGTGGGTGTCAGGAGGATGGAGCCAGGCTCTGCTCAGGGGCACCCAGTGACAGGACAAGAGGCAGCGGGTGTGAGCTGGAGCAGAGGAGATTCCTCATCAATGTGAGAAGGACCTTCTTCCCTCTGAGGGTGACAGAGCCCTGGCAGGGGCTGTCCAGGAGGGTTGTGGGGTTTCCTCTGGAGATGTTTCAAACCTGCCTGGCCATGTTCCTGTGTAACTCGATCTGGAGGATCCTGCTGTGTCAGAGGGATGGGACTGGATGATCTTTGGAGGTCTCTTCCAACCCCCAACATCCTGTGATAACAGCCATTCCCGTGATGAGATGACATGGAACAGGACAGAGGAGATGGGAACGGGACAAAGAAAAGTACACGAGGAGGATGCCGAGTGCCAAAGAGATAGGACAGGCGTGTACAAGAGTGTGGAAGAAGGGATGGAGGGAGGACAACCCTTGCACAGGAAGAGCTGGACGTGCACAAAGCCTGGCCATGCAAGGCTCAGAATGCAAGCACCGCTGTGCCTACAGGCAAGGGGAAGGCAGAGGAACACAGAGAAATCACTCTCTTCTCATCCAGCATCTCAAGATGTGAGGGTTTAACATCGCTCCCCCATCACCCTGACTGCTCACACTGACTTTGAACGTGCACAAGAGCCACACGCCTGCCCAGCTCCACTTCAGATCCCGTTATGTCCTCAGCCTCAGGAACTTCCTACGACAGTAAGTTCCACAGAATAATTGTGTGTGGGAAAGGCAGAGGATACGTCATCTTTATTGCTCTCATGTTTGCCACCTCTGATTTCAACAGGCCGTATCTCTCCGTTCTTCTGTCAGGAGAAAAGGAAAACAGATGTTTCCAAATCATCCTCTTTTACACTAGAATTCAGTGGAGCATAAAGCCAACAGTTAAACAAACACGTTCTTCCAGGCAGAGTGAACCTGCCTGCCCACTAGGAGAAACAGAGAGAGATGAACAGGGAAAGGAACCTCACGGGATGGGGCCAGGCTGGCGGTGGAATGAACGGGGAAGAGAGAGGGAACAAGGGAGAGGGGCTCACGGAATGGCAGAGGACACTAAGACAGCTCTCATGGGAATAACGAGGATGAGAAACACACCCAGAGCCAGCACTGAGCACAACCCCTGCCGGCAGTTACATCACCACTGGTGCAGATGCTGGCCTCAGCAGCAGGCAGGAACCAAACGCAGGAGCTAGACTAGGGAGCCCTCAGACTGGGACTGAAGGTGGAATGGACAGTGTCCATAAGTATGGAAAGGGTGGGTGCCCGGGGGATGGAGCCAGGCTCTGCTCAGGGGCACCCAGGGGTAGCGCAAGGGGCAGTGGATCTTGCACTGCAGCCATGGATCTAGGGGATCCTGCTGTGGCAGATGGACTGGACTGGATGATCTCTTCCAGTCCCCAACGTTCTGTGATTCGTGACTCAGCAGCAAGTGGGTTCAGGTGTCTCTCTGAACAGAGCAGAAAGCAGGACCTGAGCTACACAAGACCCAATTAAAGCAGAAACACAGCTTCGACTAAGAAAAAGTCCATCCATTAAAGACATCTTGGCAGCTGCGACCAACACGGATCAAAGTTGAGAGAAAGGCTGCCCAGCGTGCGTTGTTTTACAGACTCTTCCCATTAGGGCAAAGAATGATCAAGAGACTCATCATTTCAACAACTCTCAACAGCCAGTGCTGGAAGGCAGACCCTCAACAAAATACGTGCATTTCATTACATGCAGCTCCACCACCCTGCAGCCCCTCAGACAGGCAGCTCCACCACCCTGCAGCCCCTCAGACAGGCAGCTCCACCACCCTGCAGCCCCTCAGACAGGCAGCTCCCCCACCCTGCAGCCCCTCAGACAGGCAGCTCCACCACCCTGCAGCCCCTCAGACAGGCAGCTCCACCACCCTGCAGCCCCTCAGACAGGCAGCTCCACCACCCTGCAGCCCCTCAGACAGGCAGCTCCACCACCCAGCACATGAGGTGCAGAACAGTGTCAATTGGGGGGTAATTGAAGCCCTCCTTGTTTGCTGCAGCACTGCTTGTGAAGAGAAACCTGAAGACATAAATGAGCTTTCATAATGCAGTGAGAGTGCTAAGGATGCACAGGGGACTGATTCCCTACAGGCATTCAGATTTTGAAGAACCCAAACCAGTTCAACAGCCTTCACTTCATCTAGACCGATGCTTCAGTGCGCGTGCATTTATCTTTGCCCTTTCTCTACTACAGACTCAGTTGCTCAGTAATTGCTGCATTTTCCTAAAATCAGAGGACTGTGACGGTCAAACCAGTGCAGACTGCAAAACTCCCAATCCTCTCACCCCAGCACAGCTTGTGTTAGGTTTTCTCAAACTGTGAAACAGGGTAGTAAATACGAGTAAAGGAACAACATGAGTCTCTGGAATTTTGTGTTCAGTTCTGGCCCTCTCCAGAAGGACACAGAGCTGCTGGAGAGAGCACAGTGCAGAGCCACAGAGATGGGAAGGGAGGGGAGCATCTCCCTGCTGAAGAAAGGCTGAGGGAGCTGGGAATAAAGGAGCCTGAGGGGTGACCCCATCAATGTCTGTAAGTATGTGAAGGGTGGGTGTCAGGAGGATGGAGCCAGGCTCTGCTCAGGGGCACCCAGTGACAGGACAAGGGGCAGTGGGTGTGAGCTGGAGCAGAGGAGGTTCCACATCAGTGTGAGAAGGACCTTGTTCCCAGTGAGGGTGCCAGAGCCCTGGCAGGGGCTGCCCAGGGGGGTTGTGGAGTCTCCTTCTCTGGAGACGTTTCAAACCCACCTGGACATGTTCCTGTGTGACTGGATCTAGGGGATCCCTTAGATGAAGTCACAGAGGAACACATCCAGGTGGGTTTTAAACATCCCCAGAGAAGAACCCCACCCCAGATTTGCACTCTTTCCCAGTCTGCCATGTACAGTTCAGCCTCCACTCAAACTCAGTCCTTTCTCCCATTTCCCGATTTGTTGCCCACTGATGAGGACCTCTGCAAACACAAGAGACTTCACTAGGTAACAGACAGGTCTCCTTCCCAGACCCACACCCCAATCAGCATTCCTTCCTTATCTCCCTGTAAGCTGTGAATCACTAACAAATCCCATCCAGCTGTTCAGCCAGCCATGACAGAGGTCACAGCACATCCCCACTTACCCTCAGCCCTTTAGTCTGCAGCTACAGCTTCCAGCTGGACCCTGCCAGTTCCCTGCATCCCTGCTGCTAAGTATTATCATACAAAGCATCTGCTATCCAGCCCCTACTTTTCAATCTTCCATGTAAAATCCAGTACAAGCTATAGGAGATGCCCTAAATGGCTAGTTCTGGGCTACTTGGCACTGCAGTGAAGTGTGCACCTCAACAATCCCAGCACTGAATTACCTGTCTGAGCTTTAGGATCCCCTCATAAGACTGTAGCTGCAAAACAATGCAGAAGGTGCAGCCTGCACCTTCAGCCGGGTTAGAAAACCTGTGGGAAAAGCAAGGTGCAAGACATAGCCCACGCACTGCAAAACCTCCAATGCCATGTATTGATCATCACCCAGAGAAGGAGACTCCACAACAGAATCACAGAACATTAGGGGTTGGAAGGGACCGCGGAAGGTCACCAAGTCCAACCCCGCTGCAGAGCAGGATCACCTAACAGAAGGTTTACAGAATCACAAAGTTATTATGGCTGGAAAAGGCCTCCGAGCTCATCCAGCCCATGGCCTGACATCACCACATCAGACAGATCAGGGCACTACGGGCCACAGCCCTTCCAATCCCTAATGATTCTGTGATTGGAAGGGACCTCGAAAGATCATCCAGTCCAATCCCCCACCACAGCAGGATCCCCTAGACCACCAGTGAGTCCAGCAGCTCCAGACAGAAAGGTGAGCAATGCAGTTCTCAAACCTTAAACAATCACTTACACTGATACAAACAAAGTGCAAAACACATCTAACTGACACGTTGACTTGGTGTACACTCGCTTTGGTTTCTCAGAGTTGAAGTCCCTGGAGAAATCAACCCCTGAATTCTGCACTGAATCCCAGAAATACAGAATCAAAGAGATAACAAGACTCTGCCACGAACCATAGAGCCTCTTTAAGAGAAAATACAAGTAATTGGATTAAACAAATGAACTGTCAAAACCTGGCCTGGACCCAGCTCTCCAAACAGTTCAATTCCACCTTACCTGATCTCTCTGCTGAGTTGCAAAGCCATGGAAGGGATTGGAGACTGCAGGGAATAAATCACCACGTCTGCCCTCAGCTACAACCCGCATGCTCCACTCTCCTTTTGCCTCCCACCTCCCAGCCCAAGGAGTCCCGGGTGATGAAGAACACGGCCTTTTGGCTCCTGCAGCACCCAGATCCATGATATATTCTGCCAGCAGTGTCAGTTAGCCCCCTCATGCACACAGAACACGATTTAAATGCACTCTGCTAGCTGTTAGGCTTTCCACAAATGCCTTGGAAGATGAAATTTGCAAATTGGCAAGAGACACGAGCAAATCCCTCTGAATTCTGGAGTGAAGAGTGTTTATTTTGACAGTTGTAGTTTATTTTTAGTGCTTGACAATACATGTTCTGCAGTTCATCTCGTAAAATAACGATGCCGGTATTTAGACCTCCACTGTTAAGCCTCAGAGGGAAATAGTCAGTATAAACTTATTTCATTCAAATAAATGTGCAGATTGGCAAGATGCTGCTGTAATGACTAAATTACTTCATTAATTTAGCTTAGTTTAAAGGACTTTCTGTAGTGGAAAAAGCACAGCCCTTAACTTGCTGTGTGGTGTGCAAGTCTGTGCAGATGTGTGATAATCTGTTAACCCACTCGCTTACAACGGTGTCTTCTTTTCATTTAGATCTTTAAGGAAGGGACTTTAAAGATCATCCAGTTCCAACCCCCCTGGCTCAGGCAGGGGCACCTTCACCAGAGCAGGTTACTCAGGGCCCCAGCCAGCCTGGCCTTCAGCACTGCCAGCGATGGGGCAGCCACAGCTGCCTTGGGCCAGCTGTCTGTGGATGACTTTGTTTTCACACACAAAGACAAGACAGAGTCTGACCTGCAAAGTATAAACACCCTCCACACAGTGTTTCCCATTTACATCTACAAAGTACCACAGAATTGGAATCACAGAACACCAGGGATTGGAAGGGACCTCCAAAGATTATCTAGTCCAACCCCCTGCCACCACACACTCATGGTGAATACTTACTTAAAACAAAACCAGACGTACAACTTGCTGCCATGCACATAACCAGTACAAACATCATGGAATCACAGGATCATCCTGGCTGGAAAGGACCTCCATGATCATCCAGCCCAGCTCTCATCCCAACAGCTCCCTAACCCCCACACCTTGGCCTCAAGGGCTCCAGCTACTCGGTTTTTGAACATCCCCAGGGATGAGGACTCCACCAGCTCCCTGGGCAGCCTGTTGCAGGGCCCAGCCACTCTCTCAGCAAAGAACTTCTTCCAAAGATCCATTCTAAACCTCCCCTGCTGCAACCTGAGGCCATTTCCCCTCATCCTATCATTAGGAATCTGGGAGACCAGCAGCAGCCTGGCTACAACCTCCTTTGAGGGAGCTGTAGGGAGCAGTGAGGTCTCCTCTCATCCTCCTCTTCTCCAGACTCAATAACCACAGTCTTCCCTCAGCTGCTCTCCATCTGTCCTGTTTGCCAGCCCTCTCTCCAGCCTTGTTACCCTTCTCGGGCCCCACTCCAGCCCCTCAATGTCCTTCTCATCCTGTGGTGCCCAAACCTGGACCCAGTACTCAGGGTGCCCTCTCACGAGCGCAGAGCACAGGGGAACCCACACAAGCAGAGCTGGAACCCAACAGAAATGAAACCCAGTTAAAGACTGCACCACCGAGGGGAGAGATTAGAATCCACCTGCAGCATCGTGAAGCCAGCGGCAGGGTGGCCTCCAAGGGCAGCACAGCTGGAAGCCAAATACCAGCAGCAAGTGGCGTGCACGAGGGCGTGCAGAGAAGGGCTTCTCTCCTCTTTGTTCTTAGCCACGACGCGACTTCCCAGCCGCTCGCAAGACCCATCGCTCCAACGTTTGCGGTGCGAGGGCGCAGAACGCGGGTCCCTTGGGAATTACTAGCCAGGACGCGCCAAACGACGCCTACCGCCGCACCAGCCAGCCCCTGCTGCGGCGCCCGAGCTGCGGCGCCCGCGCTGCCTGCCCATCAGAACACCCCTGCCTTCTAAAGGAGGCGATCAACAAACCAGGAGTGTCTTCAGGAAGGGCTAGTCCTGAGACGGTAACTGGTCAATCTGCAGTACAGCAGCTGCTCTGAATGCGGCAGGCGGAGGACTGCCTTCAGGAGCTGCTCCTCACACACACTTCAGGCTCACAGAACATCAGGGATTGGGAAAGATCATCCACTCCAATCCCCCCACCACAGCAGGGTCCCCTAGATGAAGCTGCACAGGAACGTGCCCAGGTGGGTTTGAAATGTCTCCAGAGGAGGAGACTCCACAACCTCCCTGGGCAGCCCCTGCCAGGGCTCTGGCACCCTCAGAGTGAAGAGGTTTCATCTCATATTTACATGGAACCTCCTCTGCTCCAGCTCACACCCACTGCTCCTTGTCCTGTCACTGGGTGCCCCTGAGCAGAGCCTGGCTCCATCCTCCTGACACCCACCCTTCACACATTTGTGAACATTAATGAGGTTCCACTCCCATCTTTGTGGCTCTGTGCTGGCCTCACTCCAGCAGCTCTGTGTCCTTCTGGAACTGAGGGGCCCAGGACTGGACACCAGATTCCAGATGCAGTCTCACTAGGGCAGAGCAGAGTGGGCACAGAACCTCTCTCCATCTCCTAACCACCCTCCTACACTCATGTGGAATCTCCTATGTTCCTGCTTATCAGTAGTAACTCGGGAGAAGAGACCTGCATCAGCCTCACTACAACCTCCTTTTAGTTAGTTGTAGACAGCAGTAACATCTCCTCTCAGCCTCCTCTGCTCTAGACTAAACAACCCCAGTTATTTAAGATCTGCCTACTTCACAAGACAATTGTATTTTGACGTCTGCAGACCTCCGTTACTCCAAGCAAAGACATAACACACTCCTCTGTCACCAACACTAAGGCCCAGAAGTCTCTAGGTACCTGCTTTAAGTTATGAACCAACAGTTACGACTCTCTGAAACAATACAAAGTAGGAAAAGAAGTGGTGAGACACTCTCTTCAAAGAGCTGAAACGCTGTAGTTACTCAATTCACATTAACCACTAACCATCTTTTGAACTTGAAAGCCACATTTAACTTTCATAATTCAGTAGTAAAATCAGAAGTTGACCCATATTCTGGACAACAGAGATCAAAGACCTCTAGGATCTGCCTGCCAAAAACAGCGAGGAGGAGGAGGAGTAAGAGTCATTTGGCAGTAGCCAACCACCTACAGCAAACACACTAGGACACGTATGTGGAGAGCAGCCTGTCCCACTGGGACCTGCAAACTTGTGACATGTATTAAACATCTCTCCTTGGAAAACATCTTAAAGTCTAAATATCTATTTGTTGGATGCAGGTCAAACTGCAGGCCCCTCAGTTCCAGAAGGACACAGAGCTGCTGGAGAGAGTCCAGAGCAAAGACAAAGATGAAGGGAGGGGAGCATCTCCCTGAGGAGGAAAGGCTGAGGGAGCTGGGGCTCTGGAGCTGGGAAGAAAGGAGCCTGAGGGGTGACCCCATGGATGTTGATCAATATGTGAAGGATGGGTGTCAGCGGGATGGAGCCAGGGGCACCTAATGACAGGACAAGGAGCACTGGGTGTGAGCTGGAGCAGAGGAGGTTCCACATTGATGTGAGAAGGACCTTCTTCACAGCAAGTGTGACACAGAGGATAGTTGAAACTGACTTTTTGTAAAGGCTACTCACCACTACTTGTAGTACAAACTAATTGTTACCATTAGAAATACTTCCAAAGGCTGAACCAACACAAACTGACTACAAAGCTGGCCTTTGCAGTGCCTTGTCCTTGGTGGTCTGTGTAATTAAAACACAGAAAACTCAAACCCATGCACTGCCTTGACAACAGTCTGCTAACTTGTCTGTACCTGTGAAGGATGCCAACTGAAACAAGGACAAATCAGGGTTCTAATTTGCACAAACCCTTCAGATGAAGCCTGCGGTCTGGTGTCCTCGTAACACCACCACAACTTTCAGTTGATTTACTCAACCCAGACCGTGGTCCCCCAGTGCCTTTAGCATCCAGACTGGGCTATCTAGAGAGCAAGCCGCAGCGCCTCGCTGAGCTGTGCTGCTGGGTTTTCTTCCCCCCTGTGAAAAACCAGGTTGTAGTGGGAGGAGGAGGGGAAAGCGTGTGGGCTTCATTCTAACACAGTGCCAGGACACAGGCAGGACAGACACTTCCAGCACAAGGGCTTCCAGCTCTTGTAACACTCAGGTAGTCATTATTGTCACTAAAAGACTTCAGTGCTTCCAGCTCTTGTAACACTCAGGTAGTCATTATTGTCAGAGAATCACAGAACATTAGGGATTGAAAAGAACCTCGAAAGATCAGCCAGTGCCTTCCCCCTGCCACAGCAGGATCAGGTCGGTCCAGTCACACAGGAACATGGCCAGGTGGGCTTTAAACGTCTCCAGGGAAGGAGACTCCACAACCCTCTGGGCAGCCCGTGCCAGGGCTCTGGCAGCCTCGCTGCAAAGAAATTCCTTCTCACACTGATGTGGAACCAACACACTACTAAAAAGACCAACTTAAGTTATTTGTAAACAGATTTCTCTCCGATTTGTGCTATTAGCAAGACCAAAAGGTGCCAAACCTCACCACTGCGAGTCGGTAGGAACAGACTTGTGCTCTGGCATCTACAAGGCACACGGGTCAGACCGAAAACCGCCGACCTCGAGAGAGAGCGAGAGCAACCAAAGACATTACACTGTGCCCTCCTCAGACACAAAGAGCCTTGGGCCACCACCCCGTGACCAGTACGGCCTGCTAACTGTTTCAAACCAACGCTACAAGTTTCCAAGTCACAACTTAAAAGCCAGCTGCTCTAAAAGAGGGCAACAGAATATCCCCGCCTCGTGTTTCATCACTTAACACCTGTGATCCTGCAAGGAACCCACTGCCTGATGGATTCACACCCCTCTTCCTCTCTATGCTACTGTTCACAGCAGAACTCTGAGCTCAGAGATGTCACAGTATTTCCCTGCTCTCTGCTTCCTTGGCAGGAGTGTTATATAAATAAGATTAGTGCGATCGGATGCTGAAACTAGAAGAAAACCAAACAAACCAGGAGAAAGCTTTCACACTCCTCTTTCTGGGCCACTTTTCACGCACACAGAGCAGCACAACAGACTGAAATGCAAGTGTTAACAACCAAAACCAAACACAAAGCAGAAAACTCGTACCAAAGCACCATCTCTGGAGGCCTCCTGAGCCGGACACCGTTCCGCATCATCCAAACGGTCACAAAGGTACCGCTGGCCGTCTACGCACCTACCCAGCGTCTCTGAGGAGTCAGCTACGCCACGCTGCAGCCCCTCGCCTCCCCCTCACCCCTCTCCAAGTAAGGAATCGACACCAACCTGCAGTTGGGAGGTGGATCTAAGGTGATGTCCGCCAACTCCTTCTGAATCCTGGAAGCAAGAAGGAACAAAGGTGAGTCGTGGTGTGGGACAGCAGTTAACACGTAAACCCTACAGCTGTAGTGTCACCCTGGGTTTGCAATGCTACAGAAAAGAGGCACTTCCAGCTGCAGCCTCCCACCCGTCCAGAGGCACTAGGCAGGACTAGACCATCTATTGAGGTCCCTTCCGACAACCCCTGATGTTCTGTGATGCTGTGACAGGTACTCTGCTACACACACGGACGCTGTGCGCTGCTGTGCGCTTCCATAAAGATGCCCAACACACCGGGGCAGTGGAAATGGCTGGCTGCCTTGGCTCTGCGAACCAGCCTGAAATTTAGGGACAACCTCTGCAGATGTGATGCGCCAAGAGCTAGGAGCAAACTCAAGTCTCAAAAGGAGTTTTGTCTTGCTGGACTGAGAAAAACTGTTTGCCAAACTGGCTGCCCTGCCAGCTTCCCACCACCATCGTGAGGGAAAACATCAGCCCCAAGGGAGCAACTAACTGTGCCATTCCCAAGGATACTTAAAGGAAGGTCAATCTAATTCCAAGGCTCCTACACATTCCGGCCACCTTCAATTCTTCCCTCTCTTCACCCTCAAGAGCCACAAAACATCCCCATGTCTCCTCTCGCAGGACTCCAGACACTCCCTCTCTTTACCACATTCAGACAACACCCTTGTCCTCCCCGCCCAGACTATTCTGGGCTCACACACTGCTTTTTGCCACAAAACTCCCAACCAGCTCTCATCCCCTTCCCCTGAGTCCCATTACTGTCACTCAGGCTCCCCCTCCAGATTTCCCCACCCAGCAGTCAGTCTGCCTCCCTCCTCCTTTTCAACTCAGACAGCATCTTCTTCCTCTCTTCCACTTGTCAGACAGGAAAATCATGGCCTTTTCATATTAATCACAGAACATCACGGGTTGGAAGGGACCTCAAAAGATCAGCCAGTCTCATCCCCCTGCCACAGCAGGAGCCCCTAGATCCAGTCACACAGAAACACGGCCGGGGGGTTCGAAATGTCTCCAGAGAAGGAGACTCCACAACCCCTCTGGGCTCTGTCACCCTCACTGGGAAGAAGGTCCTTCTCAGACTGATGCGGAACCTCCTCCGTTCCAGCTCACACCCACTGCCCCAGCTCACACCCAGTGCCCCTTGTCCTAGCATCAGATGACACCGAAGAGCACCACACACAAACACCACTCCACACTATCAGTGTTAGTTTTCCACAGAAACCTGCTGAGCAGAGATCAGGGACAACCAAACCGCCCAAATTCTACGAAGCCACTTGGTTGTGATGACAGGGCCGTTCGCATTAAACCCCAGGCACTTTTGACACCTACAGATGCAACCTCTCAGTGCTGCCTGGCAAAGCTCTGCAGCAAGATGGTTTATTATTCTTCCTGAAGTACCACAAGTCTGCTTGAAAACTTCCATTTGTCAGCTCAGCTCCCTGGAGCAGTAGGGTGCTGAATTCAGGTGAAACACAGAATAAATGAGAAAGGGTAACAAGCTGATTTCTTGGGGTTTTTTAAAAACCTGAGTGGCTCCAAGAGTGAATAAAACTGAACACAGCTGTTCAGGAATTACTATTCTATGCAGGTTTCTCTCCCCCATGTAGACATTATGTGAGCAAAGACTGTTTTAGAGCAGAACATCCACAAGTAGACCCTGCTGTGGATTATTTATTCTACTCAACACCCAGCCATACACAGAAAAGTCAATAGAAGTGATGAGCAGACAGAAAAACACTCATATATTTGGTGGAAAAGATTTGGGGCTATGTTACACCACTCGCACTCCCCCCCAGAGCAAGCAAACTCAAAACTCTTCATAAACATTAATTAGCCCCCAAAGCAGTCATGGAAAGGGGGGAAAAAAAGCCACTCTAGATCAATCCCAGCCTACAGAGAGGGAAGAGCTGATGTGGAAATGTAGAGCCTTACTCAAGACCACAGAGCTTCCAGCAGCAGAGAAGGAATTAACATCCTACATGCCAATCCCACTTCATCCTTGTAGGTGATAAAGACAGCGGAAATCACAGAACATCAGGGATTGGAAGGGACCTCAAAAGATCACCCAGTCCAATCCCCCTGCCACAGCAGGGCCACCCAGACCAGTAATTGAGAGGAAGAGTAACAGCAGAGCAACAGGGAAATATTTGGGATGGAACAGAGCAAGAAGCAGGAAGAGAGGCCGCAGAGCGGTGAAGTCGGGCAGACACCGAGATGCGGAGGAAAACATGTGAGACAATGGCAGCTTCACGTAGAAAGGCCGAGCACACGGGCTAGAGAGGAGGAACGGGCACAGCCAGGGACCAGTGGGGAACAGAGCAAAAGAAAAGAAGCGATCCAGCGAGAAAACTGACGGCAGCCTCACCTCTTGGCACTGGTAGATAGCAGCTTAGAGTTTTTACTCATGCTGACTTTGCTTTCCTTCTTCTTAGGCGTGCTTGTTTCTTTCTCTGTCTGTTGGTTGGAGGATGAAGATGAGGAGGAGCTGGTGCTGGCCCTCGAATCGTCATCCGACATAGCGACCCCCCCACCACACACCCCAACCTGGAGAGGAGACACCACGGGGCGTGGGGAACAAACAGTGAACACAAACACACACAGAGAAAGGCTGCTGACAATCTCACTCTGTGTTTGGGTCACGCTCCTTTTTTAAAGGGTCCTCGAGCCTCCCTCTCCTCTCCAGGCCCTTCGGTGGGAGCAAGAGGGGCAGGAGCTTCCCCTGCACTAGTAACACCAAGGATTGGGGGAAAGGGACTTTTAAAGCTTCTTCTCAGAAAGCAAATGTGAAACCAGAGACTGGAAGGAGGATGACTGCAAGGATCAGGGAAGCTCGAAGCAATTCCTTCTAATCTCCCCCAAACTGCACTGCCAAGAGGAGCCATCGCCACCCACCATTATCCAGCCTCGGGTGCAGGCGATAAAAATGGAACAGCTCCGGTCCCCCGGGTTCCTGGGAGACACGTGGGGGAGACGAGAAGGGAGCAGGCTGGAGGGGTGACCCCCCCCACCAACACCAAAATGGAAGCGGGGCATCACTGGCCTCCGAGGGAAAAGCCCACGGGGTGAAGGGGGTCCTGTGCCCTGCGGTGGGGAACCCCCTCCTTTCTGGATAACCCCTGCTGGAGTGGGTGTCAGGGGGGTGAAGGGAGGCGGCTCGACCGGCGCTGGGGGCGGACGGAGGGGCCCCCCGAGGCCCACGGCACCGAGAGGCACCTCCGCGAAGGAGCAGGGGTGTCACGGAGAGTCTGTGCCGGGGGAGGATCAAAGGGCCGGGGCCTACACAGGGTGGGAACGAGGGGCCTGAGGCCGGGAGGGGGCAACTCGGGCTACGGGGGAGGAGGGTGACCGTGGGGGGTTCCGGGGGCAACCC
>VXBP01008420.1:118818-198953 GCA_013400115.1 Rhinopomastus cyanomelas | reverse complement strand
CGGGGGGCTGCTCCCTTCCCTCCTATGTTCTCAGAGCTGTTAGAACCCCAGCGCTTCTACCCTGTCTCACCTGCTTTGTCCCTCCGGCGGCGGCGGCAACTTCTCACCTGCCTCAGTTGGAAAAGCAATACGGGAAAGAAAAATAAGAGTCCAGCCCCCCACCTCCGTCCCCGTCAGCACCTCCCCCTGCAAAGCAGAAAGGAGTCCCCGGCAGCTCTCCCGTCTCTCACCTGTTCCAGTCCTAGAGCAGCAGCTGCGCCTTCCCTCCCCCGGCTCAGCCCTCGAAGCAGCCGCAGGAGCAGCCGCTCGCCGCCCGGGGTTCAGGATTCCATTGTCCCCCGCACGGCGCTCGGTGACATCACTGACACACAAAGAAGGGGACTTCGTGATGTCAGCAGCGCCGGCCGGCAGACACAACAGAGCCCTGGGCAGCACGACCTTGCCCCTCCGGCCTGCCACCCCACCTCCGTGCCCCGGCTGCCTCCGCTTTCGGTTCTGCGAAGAGAAAACTGCGAGGGATGTTTTGTTTTCGTTCTATCCCTCTCCCGAGTCTCCCCTAACGGGGAGCCCAGCCCGCCTGCAGCGCTGAGCTGGCGCATTGTGTTTGCCGGGCGCTTTACTCGTCACCCCCAAATCCTTTGCTGGAGATCAATCCCTCTGCCTCTCCACGCAGGACAGAAAAGTGCACGGAGACACCGTCCTGTGTGTCCCTACACCCGCTCCACGTGTGGATGTGGGGAGCAGCCGCTGAATCCTCGCCCCGTCACCCCCGAGGGGCTGTGGTGGCTCTGCCCGGAGGTCCCAGACCCACTCGTGAAGAGGCACTAGGGAGCAGCTGTCCCCACCCCCCACCTTCACCCGGGCACACTTGGCCCAGTGCCGCCAGTTTCCACAGCGCACCGAGGCATCGCCTATCCAGTTACTTGGCACCTTCAGGGGCCAGAACACAGTGACTGTCACGGCGGCTCATCACGATTGGGAACGCGAGTGGGTATTTCCACACATCCCCCGAGGTGATTCATTGGCATCCCTGGCTGCTGGCTGGCAGAGCACGGCATTTGTGGCTGATGCTTTGGCAGTCCTGGGGGATCACTTACAGCAGTTGGGATGCCCACCCGAGGTCACATCCCAGGACTGGACATCCCTGCTGCACAGCAGCTGGTCCACCCTGAACCCCAGTGTTCTCATCTCAGGCTGCTGGGTGCTCCCTCCATCCCTCCCTCTGGCCCAGCCTGCTGAGGTGACTCCAGCGGGAGAGGCTGACCCTTCCCTGCCCTTTGGTGGGACCCACCCTGCTGCCGGCCAGTGGGACAGATAGGGTGAAGCTGTCCCCTGAGGCCAGTGTCTCCAGAGGCTCCGGTCCTTTAGCAAGGGTGAAGACTTCAGTAGGCACTACACCCTGAAGATCGGGTCAGGTAGTGGGTGCCTGTAGGGGTTTTTTGCCCAGGCTCCGCTCAGGGACACCAGATGATAGGACATGGGGCAATGGGTGTCAGCTGGACCACAGCAGGTGTTCCACATCGATCTGAGAAGGACCTTCTTCCCAGTGAGGGTGACAGAGCCCTGGAACAGGCTGCCCATGGGGGTTGTGGAGTCTCCTCCTCTGGAGATGTTTAAATCCCAGCTGGATATGTTCCTGTGTGACTGGTGATCCTGCTGTGGTGAGAGGATTGGACTGGGTGGTCTTGTGAGATCCCTTCCAATCCCTAATGCTCCGTGATTGAGCAAAAAGGCCTCTAAGATGATCAAGTCCAGCCTATGACCTAACACCACCAGGGTGAGAGTGCACGAAGCAAGGTGGCCAGGCTTCACAAACTTCACTGCTTATGGAGAAACTTATTTAAAGGAGACAATCTCCCCTCTCACCACAAACTTCCCTCTAGCTGTCTTCCCTGTCACCACAGGAAACCTGCCCCAAGTCACAACGTGGTGGTAATAATGAAAGCTCTCTGCTTCTGCAGTCAGGGGCAGGGAGACCTTAACATAGACTCCACAGCACTTTCCCTTTATGATGCTAATAACCTTGGTAGGGGGTTACCTGCTGAGAATCATTCCAGTTGGAAAAGACCAAGCTCATGAGCCCCAGCTCCCTCAGCCTTTCCTCAGCAGGGAGATGCTCCACTCCCTCCATCATCTCTGTGGCTCTGTGCTGGGCTCTGTCCCGCCCACCCTTCACATATTTATGAACAGTGATGAGTGCTGAGGCCACCCCTCCGGATATGGGATGGGCCACCCTGGTGGCTGGTTCAGGGTCACCATCCTGCCTGCTCCTCACTGCACCCCTGCTGCAGCACACAAGATGTAGCAGTGACCTTGGTTCGCACGGGAACAAGAACAAGCCAGAGGCTCTCCACGAGCCAGCCTTGGTAGGGACAGCAAACACCAGGGGCTGTCGCTGCAGCTCAGAAGAGACAGACCCGAAACATCAGCTCACCGAACAGAACCAGTCCTGTCCCGACCCAAACCAGGGCAGCAGTAGCTGAGACAAAAGGGTTTCTCACTCTCCAAGTAGCACTCCCACCTCCAGTCCTTCCTTGTGCTTCTTAGTGTCACAGCAGGCGTCTCGCATGGGTCAGTACAGAAAAACCTGCTTTCCTCACCCATACGTTGAGTTGATAACCTTCTGGTTCATTCCTTCTTCTCCAAAATAGGTTGGTTTCCCACTGGCTCCAACCCTGTGGGTCTGAAAATCCGTGTGGGGAAGAAAAAAACCCACATGTCCTGATTTCTTGGGAAATGCACTTTGTGAGGGTTTCAATCGGGTCTTTCAACCTCTGCCTCCCCATCTAACAAAGGTTCTTCTCAACAGAGAAGGATCAGGAGAGGTGTTCAGGGTGCAGCAGTGTCACTCTGTGGCTTGCCTGCAGTTCAAGACTTCAATGGTCTTCGGCTGCGATTTTTCTCCCTAGGCCTCCTCGTCATCAGAGCCCTGCAAGAGGCAGCAACAGAATCCCCGGGACTTTCACAGATCCCTGGCGCTGCATCCTTGAGGACCCAGCGCACAGCACCTCATGGCTGCTGCTTTTGTCTGACCAGCACACGGGAGCCAAGAACAGAACAGGCAGCAGAAATGAGGGGTGTGAGTCCTTCAAAGCCCAAGGGATGGGCTCCAGAAAGAACTGTGGGCAGAGGCTGCTTAGCGGAGGACACCCTTCCTCACAGAAGTGACACCCACTCTTCCCATATGCATCAACATTAATGAGGTCACCCCCTCAGTCTCCTTTTTCCCAGCTCTCTGAAATCTTTACCTACAGAATGGGAGAGTGCAGGTGCCAAGGCTCGGGTCAGTCGCTGAAACTGGGCTTGCGACCGGCTTGTGCGGCTTTCGGGCTCCTGGGTGGGTTCTGTGTTTAAGAAGCAGCAATAAATAAAGCAAGAAGGGGAAATAAACCCCCCCAAAAGAAGAAAATGAACTCCTCTGCAGCTAAATCATCTCTAAAGAGGCACCAGGGCCAGGTGTCCTCATTAGTTTCTTTCTTCATTAGCAGTGGAAGAACAAAGAAGAGCGTTGGCTTTCTGTTCTAAAGATTGATTGGAGTGAGGGATGGGAGCCTGCGATGGAATTAGTAAATTATTAACCGATTCCTAAGTAATAAGAGACCATCTATTAGGGTCTCTCCCTCTGTCTTCATAGAGATTTGTCTGAAGCTCTCCAGGAGAGAGGGTGGAAGGGGTAAAGGGGGACAGACTGGAGATGATCCATCAAGTCAGCAGCTGGAACATGAATAACGGAGACCTTTGAACCCGGCAGATCTGCCAGATCTCTCCCTCTTGACTGGGACCCACAAGTGTTCCTGGGGTTGCTGCTTGATTTAATCACCTCTCTAATTCCTACCCCCCATGTCATTAGCAGTGGTCCTGCCAGGTTCTCTGGTGCTGACAGCAAAGGCAACAGCTAGCAAAGGCCAAACCTGGCACCATGTTGGGTCAGGAGCTGCCTCCAGCCTGCAAACACGGCTCCACCTGCCCGTGTTTTCAGGAGGGGAGCCTGGCGACGAGGCAGCACTGGTGACACTGGTGACTGGGGAAGTGGAGATCCTGGCTCAGCACTGCAAGGGGCTCCCAGGCCACTCCCTCCTCTCCTCCTCTGGAGATGTTTAAAAACTGGGCATATTCCTGTGTGACTGGATCTAGGGGATCCTGCTGTGGCAGGGGGATTGGGCTGGATGGTCTTTCCAGGTCCCTTCCAATCCCTAACATTCTGTGACTCTGTCAGCACCTTCCATCCACTCGTGCACGGGATGCACTTGCAGCCTGTGTGGAAAGACTGGGGAGGAAGAAGAGAGGAGGTGCTCGGGGAACTCACAAGCACATCCCCCCACAACCCCCCACTGGAGGTGATCACTACCGCTGGCCTGGGAAGGGTTAAAGCCTTCACACCAAGGGTAAAGCTCGGTTCCCCTCTCAGCCTGCGCCGCAGCCTGCTTCTGCCCCGCTGCATCCCTGGGCTCGCAGCCCCGCACCACAGCACTTTGCCTCCAGACACACAGGCTCTGCTCAAAGGAACAAAACAGGTTTTGTCCTGCGTGCAGACCGTGCCCCACAGTCTGCAGGGCTCTGAATGGCCTCGATGGATGGTGGAGATGGGAGGGGAGAGGAACGGAAGCGGGGTTTGATTTTCTTAAAGCTTCTGCCCTCTGGTACCTGAGCGGTGCCAGACTCCCCCGGCTGGGCTGCAAACACGCATTGTGCTCTCTCAGGCTTTCACTCAGGCTTTGCTCAAAGCCTACATGTACTACATACCTACTCCCACCTGCAGGCTCTGATGAGTAGCTTCGTGACTCATTGTACCCTGTGCACAGCTTCAGTGGATGACTTCAGCTCCAGGAGTGAGCCTACCTGGGGAGTCGTCTCCCTCCTGGGTCAACACCTGTGTCTTCTCCTCAGCGCAGCCCAATGGCTTGGGCTGTCCTCCAGCTGCTTCCAAGGACTGCCACAGGAGTAGGGAGTGCACTGCCAGAGCCCTGGAAGGGGCTGCCCAGGGGGTTGTGGAGTCTCCTTCTCTGGAGACATTTAAAACCTATCTGGATGTGTTCCTGTGCGACTTGGTCTAGGGGATCCTGCTGTGGCATGGCTGAGTATCCCCCCTGAGCTGGATGAGCTCAGGGGGCTTCTCAACCCCCTCCCTGGGAAGGCCCTTCCAGTGCCCAACCTCTCTTTCCGTAGAGAGCTTCTTTGTAATAACCAACCCAAACCTCCCCTGCCTCAACCTCAGGCCATTTCCCCTGGGTTACTGGGGAGAAGAGGCCAACCCCCACCTCTCCACAACCTCCTTTCGGGCAGTTGTGAGGGCAGTAAGGTTCCCCCTCAGCCTCCTCTTCTCCAAACTAAACCTGCCCAGCTCCCTCAGCCTCTCCTCATATGACTGGTTCTCTAAACCCCTCGGGAGCAGGGCAGCCCTGCTCTGGACACCTTCCAGCATCTTAATCTCTCTCCAATCACGAGAAGCACAGACCTGAACCCAGCACTCCAGGTGACACCTCACAAGGGTCAAGCACAAGGGCACCACAACGTCCTTTCTCCTGCTGACCCCGCTATTTCAGCGCCAGACCTCCCTTGTTCCTCTCTGGGCTTCTCTTCACTCACCCTTAACCCCCTGCCAGCAGCCTTCTGCCCTCCCGCAGGTACCGCTGGTGCAGGGCAGCTCAGCTCGGTTCGGCTCGGCTCGGCCCGGCGACAGGAGGGGGAGCTCGCAGCGCGCTGGCTCTCGGCAGCGACTTCGTTCCGCATCGCTGCGAGATTCCCAGCGCAGCTGGGGTGCCCCCGGGGCTCTCCCCAGCAGAAAGGGAGGCTTTGACCCTGGGGCTGAGGTCAGGACAGAGCCTTGCGCTGCGCTGAAGGGGTGCTGAGGGGGTGCGGCAGGCGATGGACAGGGCTGGGCGCGGTGCGCGCGTTCGGTGCTCGCGGCCGTGAACGACATCCTCCCAGTAACGAGCAGCAGCTGGGCTCCGACAGACTGGGGCAGGCTCGCTGCTGGTGTAGCAGCATCAACCCGGCCGCAGTGCAGAGCTGTGCCCGCTTGCACTAGCGCTGTGTCTTCCTCTCTGGAGACAGCCAAAACCCACCTGGAGATGTTCCTGTGTGACTGGATCTAGGGGAACCTGCTGTGGCAGAGGGATTGCACTGGATGATCTCTCGAGGTCCCTTCCAATCCTTAATGACTGGATCTAGGGGAACCTGCCGTGGCAGAGGGATTGGACTGCATGATCCCTCGAGGTCCCTTCCAATCCTTAATGACTGGATCTAGGGAACCTGCCGTGGCAGAGGGATTGGACTGGACGATCCCTCGAGGTCCCTTCCAGCCCCGATGTTCTGTGAAGCCTGCCCAGAGCAGCTCTGCCACGTAGAGGGCTGTGCCTCCCCTCGCTATGACAGAGGTCCTCCGCAGGCACAGAAGTCTTTGTGCCGATACAGCGATAAGATTAAGCAGAATGAACCTCATCCTTAAACCTCTCTACAAATGTTAGTGGAATCGTGAACGCTGACCTTAGAATGAAAAACGATTTGCAACCCCGGCAGAGGTGCCTTTATCGCAGGGCCATTATTTAAAGCAGTCTTTTACCCACTCCGCCACACGCCCTCGCCATCCATTTGCAGTTGTCATTTCACCTGCGAAGCAGTTCACCTAATGTCCCCCACAGCAAGAGAAACCTACCCGGTGTTCCAAGGGGAAAAATTATTGCCAGTAATTTACAGAGAGAGGCTGAAAGTTCAAGTGGAGGGAGGCGTGTGCTCGCCACGTCCCGTGCACACTGCGCTCAATCCGTTAACACCCCGACATGTTTTGCCCCCCCGGGTAGAAAAGCTGCTCTGGTTGTTTTTCTGATAATCTGTGCAACTCTGCTCTGCCCTGGGGAGACCCCAACTGGAATCTTGTGTCCAGTCCTGGGTCACTCAGCTCCAGAAGGGGACAGAGCTGCTGGAGAGAGCCCAGCCCAGAGCCACAGGGATGGTGGAGGGAGGGGAGCATCTCCCTGCTGGGGAAAGGCTGAGGGAGCTGGGGCTCTGGAGCTGGGAGAAAAGAGCCTGAGGGGTGACCCCATTAATGTTGGTAAATATGTGCAGGGTGGGTGTCAGGAGGATGGAGCCAGGCTCTGCTCAAGGGCACCCAGTGATAGGACAAGGGGCAGCGGGTGTGAGCTGGAGCAGAGGAGGTTCCACATCAGTGTGAGAAGGACCTTGTTCCCAGTCAGGGTGCCAGAGCCCTGGCAGGGGCTGTCCGTGGGTTGTGGAGTCTCCTTCTCTGGAGATATTTCAAACCCACCTGGATGTGTTCCTGTGGGACTTGGTCCAGGGGATCCTGCTGCGGCAGAGGGATGGGACTGGATGATCTCTAGAGGTCCCTTCCAACACCTGATGTTCTGTGGTTCTGTGAGGAAGGAGGGAGGAAGAGCCCCAGAGCTCAACATCCACAAGACCCTCTTCAATGGGTTGGAGCTCCCTGAGGTTTAACAAGTTGCAGGGATAAAATTCTGGGGACTGACTGCTCTGAGGATGAACGGGAAGCGGTGCTCACTCACCCCACAACATCTCTACCCACTCACCCTGCGGCACCTCTACCTGCTCCACTGCCTGCGCCCTGATGACGGGAGCCACCTGCGCTGCTGTCCAGCGCCAGTCCGTGACGCTGGAACAGTCGGGCTGGGGCCATTACTGGGGCGATAATCTCGCTGCCTCTTTGTTTTATGAGGCAATAATGTGATTCCCGTGTGCATAAAGCGAGGCCAAAGGGCAAACAGTCCGTTTTAATGAGGGAACAACATTCAGACTGATGGAAACGAGGGGTCAGCGTTATTAATTCTGTGATGACACCCATTCATTTAATAACCCTTGTGTTCGTATCCTCGCAGCGGGGATCCGTGTCCTGGCTTCTCGAGGCAGTTCCTGTCTCCTAATAGAGGCAGATATTATCCTGCTGTCTCTCATCTCTAACTCTGCTCCCTCATTACGATCTCATCTGAGAGACTCACCACATGGCTGTGCGGTGAAGAGCTGCTGGGCAAGGACCAGAGACGCTCAGGATGCCAAAGAGACGTTCACTGGGGGCCCTCACGCTGTCAGTGTCAGGAGAGAGAGCGCAGAACCGCAGAGTGGTTGAGGCTGGAGAAGCCCCCTGTGCTCAGCCAGCCCAGCCCAGCACCTAGCATCACCCCAGTGGCCACACCAGGGCACTCAGGGCCACAGCCAGGCTGGCCTTCAACACCTCCAGGGATGATGGGGACTCCCCCACTGCCCTGGGCAGCCCAGTCCAGGCTCTGAGCACCGTTTTCATGAGGAAGGGCTTCCCAACATCCAACCTAACCCTCCCCTGGCACAGCTGCAGTTGTTGTCCTCTCGTCCTGGCAGAAGAGCCTGACCCCACCTGACTGCAACCTCCCTTCAGGGAGTTGGAGAGAGGAAGAAGGTCCCCCCCCGAGTCTCCTCTTCTCCAGGCTCAAAACCCCCAGCTCCCTCAGCCTCTCCTCATCAGTCTTTCCCTCCAATCCCTTCCCCAGCCTCACAGAACACCAGGGACTGGAAGTGACCTCGAGAGATCATCCAGCCCAGTACCCCCGCCACAGCTGGATGAATCAAAGCAAAGATGATTCGAGGGGTCACAGGTGATCCTGCCGTGGCAGGGGGATTGGACTGCATGACTCTATGATTCTATGATTAGATTTACCAAGGTCCCTTCCAATCCCTGAGGATTCTATGATTAGACCTATGAAGGTCCCTTCCGATCCCTCATGTTCCGTGGAGCTGGCAAGGACTGGGCATTTCACTTCTCCACGGCTGCCCAGCAGAGCTGAGCCAAGTGATCAAGGTGCTTCCAGCCTGAGGAGAGCACAGCGCAACCGGTTGCCTCATCCTCTTGGATCCGAGTTCAGGCAGGGAAGAGACATTGGGAAGGCAGAGAGAAGAGGCTAGTCCAATTCCACGATGGTGTTCTTGGAGGCCAGCCACGGGCGAGTCTTCAGGTACACACAGCACAGCTCACAGAAGTGTTTATGAGCACATAAATCACAGGAGCTGAAGATGGGAAGGCCACTGGAGGGCTAGTCAATGCAGGTCTGTTTCCTACAGGGAATTTCCCAGCTGACAGTTCTAAGAACAGGGCTTGGACTTCACTCTGGAAGGAATTCAAGGTAGTTCGGCACCTGCCCGAGCCCTAGCAGTCCATGGGACTGGCCCTGTGCAAACCCAGAGCAGCCTGCGCTGCAGGTCTGCAGCCGCAGTTGGGTTTGTAATGGGCTTCATCTGTCACAAAGCTGCCACAGGATCACAGAAGCACTGATGCTGGAGAAGCCCTCTGAGCTCATCCAGCCCAGCCCAGGACCTGCCATCACCACAGTGGCCAGACCAGGGCACTGCGGGCCACAGCCAGGCTGTGCTTCAGCACCTCCACCTGTCCTCAACCCGTTAACCTCCTGCTCCAAAGGCAGAGATGCCCTCAACCCGTTAACCTCCTGCTCCAAAGGCAGAGATGCCCTCAACCCGTTAACCTCCTGCTCCATGTTGGTTGCTTGCTTTTGGTGTGAGAAAGGGGAAGCTGTGGTCTGCCAGGTAGGAGTCAAGAACAGGGAGAAGAGAGGGCTGGGGCAGACGATAGTTCAGCCCAGGCTGGAGGAAGGCAGCTCAGCCTAGACCTTGGCTGGGTATCTGTGCCGCCCCTTTCACGCTGGCTTCACCACCACTTAAATTCAGAGCCTAGCACAACCTCAAGGACAGACTCTTTTTACTGCAGTCACTCACCCTGGACTCGCAGCCCATGGCACAGCCTGCCCTCTCCGTGCATCTCTTCTTCCCGTGTTACCGAGGAGTCCTTCTTGCAAGCAGAGGTGCCGCTGGGTCATGTCAGTACCCTGGCTGGGTGAGGGGAGAAGGGTGACGTGCTCAGCTAAGACACACATGCCTGAACACATCGAGCCTGGAAAGGAAGAAGAAAGGTGCTTACCTCCTACCTTCCCGCTGCTGCACTAGACTTCCACGGGTAGGTAGGTCTGCTTTATCAGACAACCCAGCACTCTCAAAGTACTCAGCAGTCTCCACTGACCCAGGGCTCTCCTAACAGGAGTTATTTTAGGAGGAATCACAGAACATTAGGGACCAGCCAGTGTGAAACAGCCAAACAGCCTGGACAAGAGACCCGTGCATAGCTGGAACTTAAGGCATCAGGGAGAATCACAGACCATGAGGGATTGGAAGGGACCTCGAAAGATCATCCAGCCCAATCCCCCTGCCACAGCAGGATCCCTGAGATCCACAGAAGAGTCTCCTTCTCTGGAGACGTTTAAAACCCACCTGGACCTGTTCCTGTGCGACTGGATATAGGGGATCCTGCTCAGGCAGGGGATTGGACTGGATGATCTTTCGAGGTGCCTTCTCATCCCTAATGCTCTGTGACTCAGCCTTTCAGGGGAAAGGGAGGAGCAGCGAGTGTTTGGGCACAAACACGAAGCCGAACAGCCCCGGCTCAGCTGGTACCTTTTCCACAGCCGACGGCAAACGATGGAAACCCGCGGTAACACCCAGTAAAAGTCTGCGGCGGGGGCCCCGCTCGGTGGGAGCTTTTCCATCTCTCTAGGAGCGATGATTAGAAGAGAGAAGGATCCCCCGAGGGGATTCCGTCAGCCAGGCGATGCTAATTAACCCTATTGTTGCCGTTTGTTTTGAACCCTAGAGCCCCTCCGGGATCGCGACGGCTCCTTCCTCCGGCTGGAGATTTCCCGTTTCGCATCCCGTCGGCTCCAAGGGGTCAGCAACAGGGAGAAGCACATGTGCGCAGTTTTATGGGGTGCTAGGGAGCAAAGCCGCTCCCGTCACCCCCCCAGATGCACCCTCGTTCCGTGCATCCCCGCCTGTGCTGTTCCTGCAGCCTGGAACCAAAACCAAGCGGAGCCCAGCCGCCGGGGCAGCACCTTCCTCTGACCTCCAGCGGTGCCGAACGCTCTGCGCCGGAGCCCGGTCCAGGGATTGGGTTGCCCGGGCACACACGCAAACAAAAGGACCAGCCCCAAGCCCAACGGAAAGAGGAGCCGGCACCCAAACCAGTCAGCAAAAGCCGCCCACACCCAGAGTGGACCCACTGGGGTGAGGCTCATTTGGTCATCTGCAACTCATCAACAGAGTGAAAGCTCCCACCTGTTTGAAGCTTTTGAGCCACCAGTGTCAGGAAGAAACGTGACTCCCTCGGTGCCTGTCGTCTTCTGGACTTTTGATGCCCCCACCTTAGGCTTCCCAGACACCCTCCACTCTGCTCACTGCAGACTCGCCCTCATGCTCTGGTGGTTCTCTAACGATAGGACAAGGGGCAGCGGGTGTGAGCTGGAGCAGAGGAGGTTCCCCATCAGTGTGAGGAGGACCTGCTTCCCTCTGAGGGTGCCAGAGCCCTGGCAGGGGCTGCCCAGGGGGGTTGTGGAGTCTCCTTCTCTGGAGAAGTTTCAAATCCACCTGGTTATGTTCCTGTGTGACTGGATCTAGGGGATCCTGCTGTGGCAGGGGGGTTGGACTGGATGATCCTTCGAGGTCCCTTCCAATCCCTAACGTCCCGTGATGTGTGATTTTCCCTGATGCCTTAAGTTGCAGCTCTGCACAGGTCTCTGCTCCAGGCTGTGTCACACTGGCTTTCGCAAGCTGTCCCGAGGGGTGCCCAGTGTGACGGCGTCGCATGGACGACTCCTGGCTGGAACTGGAACTGCACTGGTGTCTGCTGCCACCAGCTGCATGAACTCAACCAACAGGAGCAGCAGGGATTTGTGAGCAAGAGACTTCTTTACCCGTCTGTAAATTCTGAAGCCTTGGTTCTGAGGTCGGGCTGGATTACACAGGGGATTGGGCTAGATGATCTTTTGAGGTCCCTTCCAATCCCTAATGATTCTGTATTTCATTATAATTTTAAGCTCTAATTTATATATTTACATATTTTATATATTTTTTTATGATTCTAAGTAATACTTCAGTTTTTTCAGTTCTCTGAAGGACTCACAGGAAAGACATTAAAGAGCGTCTTCAGGAGTGCGAGTCACACAGGCCATAGAGCAGCCCAAGCGGTGCTGCCTTCGCGCTCAGGTCTCTGGGGCCACAACTTGGCCACGTTCAGACCCAGACAGAGCTGCTGCTGCCCGTCGGAGGTGCTGCATCCCACCACGGGCACTGCGTCCCCATCCCACCATGGGCACTGCGTCCCCATCCCACCATGGGCATGACCCCTCCATCTTCAGTCAGCTGAGCAGAATATGGGATATAAGGAGGGCGTTGAGGGGCTGGAGCAGGTTCAGAGAAGGGCAACCTGGCTGGGGAGATACCCAGGGACACATCTCAAAGCCAAACAGCCCTTGTTTTAAGTCTGCTGAAAGCTTTGTGCAACAGCCTTTCTCCCAGGAGACTAATGATAAAGATTTTTACATTAATTTGCATAATTGGACCCTTAGGCCATTTCAAATGCAAACCACAATGGGCCTTGCTCTCGAGGAGGAGGACCCACAAGAGTTAAAGGACCGGGTGCAAGGAGGAGAAGTGTCCCTGGGCTGAAACTGAGCCTGGACAGAAGATAATTAGGTGGCAGCACCAAGTTCTGGTGCTGATGGAGCGGGAATGATGGAGCGTTGCCTGAGACAACGGCGCAGGCTGCAGGAAAATTCCATCCTGCTTGTGTCAGCAGAACCCAGGCTCACTCTGCAGTAACTGCTTTAACTTCCCAGCTCTGTGGGTAATTAGCCGCCAGTTTAGCCCATGGCTTGTTTTAAAATCCACATTAATAAACACTGCAGGTATTTTATACACATACACAAGACAGATGCATATAAACACGTAGACACATATATGAAACCATTCCTGTATAGACACACACATATATAAAATTATTAATATATGTGCAAATATAACATTATTAATGAATGGAGATATTTTATTGATCACAACGGGGCAGTTGCTCCATTTCTGTAAAAGACCTAGACACCACTGGAGTCTATCTGACTGTGATCACAGAACCTTAGGGACTGGAAGGGATCTTGAAAGATCATCCAATCCAGTCCCCCCACCGCAGCGGGATCCCCTAGATCCAGTCATTAGGGATTGGAAGGGACCTCCAGAGATCACCCAGTCCAGGCGGGTTCTAAACGCCTCCAGAGAAGGAGACTATGGAAGCAAAGTGCAGAATGAGCAGGAAACAGGACGCTCCAACCCAGGTGGGTGTAGGGGGTCACAGAGTCACATATTGGCCAACGCTGTGACTAAGGGTGACCCTGGAACTCCAAGCCCTTTTATCACAGGTTGCCACAGGAGCTCCTCATTCCCTCAGGCCGAGAAACCCCCTCGAAGCCAAAGTGCAGCACAAAGACTCCCAGCTAGAGCGGTCTCTGCGCTCAGTAAGATGCAGTTTACTCGGTTCCTTAGGGTTGGAAGGGGCCTCCTAAGGCCATCGGGTCCAACCCTCCTGCTCGAGCAGGACACGAACTACTGAGAGGTTTGACTGAGTCAAAGCACAGCAGATCCTGCTGAAAAGCCAGACCTTTCTCTGTCCCTTCTGACTCTCCTCTTAAGGAGGCAGACTCCAGGCACGAGTGACTCACGTATCGCTACCAAACGAGCAGCACTCACCGAGCGGCGCCTCGTAGAGAAGGCAGGAAACAGGAAAAGCTCAAAATAAAGCTGTTAGTAAATTAAAGAACTTAGGGAAGAATGGGTAGGAAATGAGCCCCTTGCTTTTGCTTCAGAATCGTTCTGATTAATGAAGAGGAGGATCAATAGACCATCCGCAGCTGCCACGGGGAAGGCAGGGTGAACGAGTGCACCCAGACCCCAGTATCCCCGTGGTGTCAGCACATCACATCCAGCACAAGCTCGACGTAATGAGCTCCGGGGTGAGAGCTCACCCGTTTGGCTCCTCGTTATAGCCTGGTGTCACCTGGTAGGGTACCAAGTGGAGACGCGGGTGCTCAGGGAAGGGACCGCTTTCACTCCTGCGGCACCGTTTCCCTCCTGCTCTAGCAGGAGCCCCAGAGGGCTCTGCAGCCGAGTGCGCTGCTTCCGGAGACCCTGGGGTCGCCAGCCACCCGCCCTGCCTTACAGGGTCACCCCTAAACCAGATCCCCCCACACCTCATCCAAACGGTCTGTAAACACATCCAGGGATGGCCACTCAGCCGCCCCCGGGCCCGAGGGGCGACACAAACCCTTCTGCAAGCAGCAAACGCCCCCGCTGGCATGGCCGGCCCCTAAAAGAAGGGCCTCAGAGGCTGCAGCTCCCTTCATCGGTGTTTGCTTTGGGGACTGTCATAGGGACGTTTAGCAGCTGCTGTGGGCCAGCAGATCCCCAGGCAGAACGAGCTGGCAGGCTGCTGAGGCCGTTCCCACTGGTCCTGAAGCGCTCGGTAAGGAGACAGCGGCTGCTGGTTGATGGAGGCCCTGGGTGAATCAGGACGAGGCATCGTGCTCCCTGCCCCAGCCACAGGGAGAAGGCGCCCGGCGCTGCTCCACCGAGGTCCTGGCACCCGCTGGTGACAGTCAGAGGCACAAAGGACGCGCTCGCCCGCAGTCGCTTCTCCCATCTGCAGCCATTCATCTGCAGCGCTGCCCGGAGACCAGTCCCCGCTGGCACCAGACGCAGGAGAGGCCGCTGATGCTGGGCTGCGGAGATCAGAGCAGCAGGGCCAGGGCAGGGCTGCAGGAGGGGGCTCTGTTTTTCGGCACCTCCCGGTGCTCGCAGCCCAGAAGCGCTGCCACGGTCTGGCTCTGCCGAGGGCTGATGGCCACCAGCGCTCAGAAGCGCCGAGGGAGCCCTTCCTCCTCCCCGCGGCAACCCGGGAACGTGCAGAGCGGCGCCGAGAGCGAAGCTGCTGCCACGAAGCGCTCCCGGAACACACCCGCTTCCATCGCCAGCTCTCCAGCAGACGTGGTCTCCTCCCTGGCGTTTCAGAGGCTGTCGGCAGAAAGCGTGTCGAGGGAGCATCGCCCCCGCGGCCACAGGAGCGAGCACCAGCAGCTGATGGGCTGCGGTGCTCGAGGGGCTGCTTCCCGGGTAGACCACTTATCCTCACTCTTGGATGGCTCCAGGCTGGCTCAGGCAGCCACCGAGCGACAGCTCCAGGCAAGCGAACTGCTGCTTGCCGCAAGCCCTCCCCGCCCTCCCACCCCAGCTGCACCTTCTCTCTCTCTCTCTCTCCACCCTCACACCAGCTCCCGTGCTCGGTCAGCCCTGTCCTGCGAGACGGACACACGCCCTCGCCACCCCGAAACACACCCTTCTTCTGCAGGTGTCCTGTGCTTGGGCGGGCAGATGCCAGCTGGGCCGCTCTGAAGGGAGGGGTGGGAGTCCTTAGCTCCAGAGCCGGGACCATGAGGTGCAGGTGTGAGGCCATGGGTCTGGCAGCTCATCGCCCTTCCAAAGCTTCATGGGGCAACAGCACTTTCCTTGCCCCGCTTAGGACAGGGACAGGAGAAAGGAGCAGGGCTGAGCTCGTCAAGAGACCCATTCAGGGCCTCACAAAGGGTGTGAGTCAAGTGCAAAGGAGGGAGACCTCGCACAGAGGCTGAAGTGTGACTCTTTGTTTTTCCTGACCCCGAGGTCCTCAGCAACACAAAAGGGGACCCCAGCACTGACTCTGCAGCAACAAATGTCTGCTGTGAGTGAGTGTATTTGAGGAGCAGGGACAATAAGGAACGACCCCAGGTCCTTGTTTCCCAAGGGACTGCCAAGGTAGGGGGGGAGTCCTTCAGGCAGCAGGGGAGAGGTGGAGAAGCCAGAAATACTGGGGAGATCTTCCTTGTGGAAGCATTTCCCTTGAAAACCTCTTCTGAAACCCATGATCTGACCGTCAACACATTCCTGTCCTGACCACCCAGGTACTGGGATCCCTGCATGGAGGGTCTTGTGACTGGGTTCTGCAAAAGCTATAGAATCCTAGAATAGCCGGGGTTGGGATGGGCCTCAAAGACCATCCAGCTCCAGCCCCCCTGCACAGGCAGTGACACCTTCACTAGAGCAGGTGGCTCAGGGCCCCAGACTACCTGCCCTTCAACACCCCCAGTGATGCCAGGGGCAGCCCGTTCCAGCATCTCAGCACCCTCACAGCGAAGAATCGGTTCCTCATGGCCAACCTCCATCTCCCCTCTGAGCGTTTTAGTTGCTCTCCTCTGGGCACCTTCCAGGAGCTCTGTGTCCTTCTGATGCTGGGGACTGCAGAACTGGACCCAGGACTCCAGCTGAGGTCTCACCAGTGCAGAGCAGCTGGATCTAGGGGATCCTGCTGCGGCAGGGGGATGGGACGGGACGGTCTTTCGAGGTAAAGGGTGCTTCTACAGCAGGAAGGTTTCCTTCAGGCACAGAGGTACTTTGCGGCCAGTTGTGTGATGGAGGCAACTTCCCAGGGAAGCAGAGCTAAGCACGGTCCCAGTCAAGTGCTCTGGCTCCAAGAAACCTTGGTCTTGGGGCTTGGTTTGTTTCATTTCTGAGCTGGCGTCGTTGCTTTGTGTTTGTGTTTGGGGTCTGTTTGCCTCCAAGTGTTGTACGGCCGGGCTTGCAAACACTTGGCTTCTGCAGACACCAGACGACCTGCCCTTTGCTTTGATCCAGAGAGACTGATGATGTATTTGAGATCCCTGCAGTCCTTGGCTGTAGCTAAATAGCACCTACAACAAAGTCAACATTCAGCTTCTCTTCAGGCAGGACACCTCACCGAAGAGTCAAGCTGTGTGTCGGCTCCATCATTACAGAATCACACAACATCAGGGACCTCCAAAGATCACCCAGTCCAATCCCCCAAACATGGCAGGATCCCCCAGATCCAGCCACACAGGAACGTGGCCAGGTAGGTTTGAAATGTCTCCAGAGAAGGAGACTCCACAACCCCCCTGGGCAGCCCCTTGCAGTGCTCTGGCACCCTCACTGGGAACAAGGTCCTTCTCAGACGGATGTGGAACCTCCTCTGCTCCAGCTCACATCTGTTGCCCCTTGTCCCATCATTGGGTGCTGCTGAGCAGAGCCTGGCTCCCTCCTCCTGACACCCACCCTTCACACATTGATCAAATCCATGGGGTCACCCTCAGGCTCCTTTTGTCTAAGCTCAAGACACTCAGGTCCCTCAGCCTTCCCTCGCGAGCAAAGGTCCACCAGAGAGAACCAACCCAGCCCAGCAGTGCTGAGCAGTGCAGCGGTCAGGGTCGAGGTCCTGCGATGTCACCTTGACTGCTTGAGGTTTCAGGAGGACCGGGCTGGAGGGTAACGGGATTGGGTCCTCCTGCGTGTTTCTCCTGCCCCACTGCAAAGCATCTTCTTTAAGGTCAGATCTTCTTCAAGCAGGGCGGGAGGGGAGAGGCGGGCAGGCTCCACGGTAGCATCAGTAACGGTTACCGGGAGGAGACAGGGCTGCTCCAACAGGCCTGCAACACAAAGAACACTCTGAGCTCAGCAGGGCGCCAGGGTCTTCTAAACCACTGCTCCCTCACGTCTCCTCAGCTGAGCAGCTTTCCTTCTGTGGCTGCGTGGCTGAAATTAGCCTGAAGGTCAGACCTGAACAGCAACAGCCTTGTCGCTGCAATGCTGGGGAGCGCTGCAACGGGCTCCGTTCCCCCCTTGAAAACCTTCACTTACTCATTTGAACATAAGAGCCAGGTGCTCCTGCAAGTGAAGAGCCTTGAGGAGGGCAGCGTGAGGCCACCACCAGCATTCTGCTTTACTGCGGGGCTGCTTTTGTAGCTGACTGCTTTCATGGACTCCTAGAGTGGCCGGGGTTGGAAGGGACCCCAAAGACCATCCCGCTCCAGCCCCCTGCACAGGCAACTTCACTCTACAGCAGGTTGCTCAGGGCCCCAGACAACCTGCTCTTCAACACCGCCAGCGACGGGGCAGCCACAGCTGCCTGGGTCAACCTGTTCCATCATCTCAGCACCTTCAGAGCAAAGAACTGGTTCCTCCTGCCCAAACTCCATCTCCCCTCTTCAAGCCTGGAACCCTTTCCCCTTCTCCTCTCACTAGCATCCCTGCCAAAAGCTCTCTCCCAGCTTTCTTGTAGCTTCCTTCAGAGTTTGGGATGCTGCTGGAAGGTCACTTGGGAGCCTCCTCTTCTCCAGGCTGAACACCCCCTCCTTGCTCAGCCTGTCCTCACAGGAGAGGTGCTGCAGCCCTCTGAGCACTGGAGCTGCTCTCTTCTTTGAATGAAAGAGGATGGATAAGTGAAGCTATCCAGTACAAAAGATGCAGCCAGAGGCTTCTGAGTAACTGAGCTGAGCACCATCGAAATCTGGAAGCTGTTTGCCTGTGAAAGACAACACACAACGAAGAACTCCAAGTTAAGAAAGACAGCGTTGAGAAGAAAGGAGCAGTTTAAAAACAGTCACATAGAATCACAGAACAAGAGGGATTGGAAGGGCCCTCCAAAGATCACCCAGTCCAGTCCCCCTGCCACAGCAGGATCCCCTAGATCCAGTCACACAGGAACACATCCAGGTGGGTTTGAAATGTCTCCTGAGAAGGAGACTCCACAACCCCCTGGGCAGCCCTGCCAGGGCTCTGGCACCCTCACCGGGAGGAAGGTCCTTCTCAGGCGGATGCGGCACCTCCTGCTCGGCGGGGACGATGCAGCCTCTGCCGCACAGACGCCCAAGCACCGTCCGCGAAGCCGCGCGCTGTCTCAGCCACAGTGTTTTATTGAGTGCTTTAATCATACAAGAGTACAGCAACTGATCCACAGTCAAAGGTGGCAGGTCCCCAAGGAATTTACAAGCACTTCTGTTCTTCTTCGCAGTAAATCAAAACACACGTGAATTTGTTCGACGCGGGAGCCTTCTCGTGTGGGGAGCGGAAGGGCTCGTGATCAGCACAGTCTCGGTGATGCACAGTGATCCTTGATCGAAGCGGTTGTACAAAACCTGTTCCCAGTAGCATGCACCCACCATTAAAGACCTCAGTACAAAAAAATAACCCTAAACACTACATTTAGGTAGAAACGAGATAGAATTCTGCATTGCTTTGGGGGTCCCCCCCAAAGCCACACGAAAGAAACGAGAAAGAAACCCAAGGACCCCCCTCACACATCAATACAAAGCTTTGGGACAAAGCTCTATCCTAGCACAGATCCAACATTCTTTGCACTGGTGACCAAGACTCCCTCTCTCTATGTTTGAGGGAAGCGACTTTCAAGTAAACAGAAGGGAAAAACCCCAAACAAAACCCCAAACAAATAGAAATAAATCAAAATAAAAAGGGGGGGAGGGAGGGAGGGAGGGAGGGAGGGAAGGAAGGAGGGAAGAACAACGTTTTGTCCCCAAACGGTTCAGAACTGAATAAAAAATCGGAGCGAAGGGGCAGGGCTATTGATGCACTTGGTGAATGTGCTTGCACAGGTCCAGCAAAGCCGAGCAGGCTCCTATGTGGCGTATCGCTTGGTCCACTGTCGGGCCATCCTGTCGTGCTCTGCTCTGTTGGTCATGTACTGCGTGGCGATGCTTCCCACCAGCGGGTCAGCTGCAAGGGAAACACGAGCTGTGAGGGACTGGGGAAGGTGCAGCAGATACTCACAGAACCTCAGAACGTTAGGGTGGAAGGGACCTGGAAAGACCGTCCAGCCCAACCCCCTGACACAGCAGGAACCCCCCGGGCAGCCCCTGCCAGGGCTCTGTCCCACCAGAACTCGGGAAATGACTCTGTCTCCAAACCCAGCGGTGACAGGCCGGCAAGCTGGAGCCCATCCCGAGGCCGACGGGGCTGATGCGCCGCTCTGCAGCGCCCCGTCATCTTCTCTTGCAGCCACAGTTGTGGCTCGTGGCCGGCGCTGAGGCTGCTCCAAGTTGCAGCCCGACTCGAGGAAGCCGGTGCCACAGGGGGTTAGGATGAGCCGGGCTTTGGCTGCTCCAACACGTCAGCTGTGCTTAGCGCTAGCTACGGCTGCGTCATCTCTCAGAGCACGGACTGTAATTCTTCTGGAGGACCCCCTGTCCCCCTGAACAAATGAAAACCTACTGCTCCGCTGCACTGCCGCTGCCTGGCGTTTCACAGCTAGTTCTGTGTCAGCAGACAGCAGCTTCAGAGCAGAGCTCATCTCCAGGGCTTTGCAATGCTCTTTTAGAGACACAGCAAAATTAGACTCTGGTGGAGTGGAGAGTGGAGATGGTGTGTTTAAGGGCTTCATTTCCACGTGCCCTCTCTGTCAGACACATAATCACACAATCATCATTCCAGTTGGAAAAGACCCCCAGGACCATCGAGCCCAAACATCAACCCCACTCTACAACTTCACCCCTAAACCAGAGCCCCCAGCACCACATCTCAGCAACTTTACAACACATCCAGGGATGGGGACTCAACCACCACGCTGGGCAGCCCAATCCAGTGCCTGACCAGTCTCTCCAGGAAGAATTTCTTCCTGATGGCCAGTCTGACCCTCCCCTGTTGAGGACTGAAGCCCTTCCCTCTGCTTCTGTAGCTGATGACCTGTGAGCAGAGCCCAGCACCAGCATCTCTGCAGGGTCCTTTCAGAGAGCTGTAGAGAGCAATGAGGGCTCCCCTCAGCCTCCTCTTCCTCAGACTAACCAGCCCCAGCTCTCTCCATCTCTCAGTCTCATCAGACTGATTCTCCAGGCCCTTCCCCAGCTCCGTTGCCCTCCTCTGCCCTTGCTCCAGCCCCTCGATGTCTCCCTTGTGCTGAGGTGCCCAGAACTGGCCCCAGTACTCAAGGTGCAGCCTCCCCAGCGCTGAGTGCAGGGGAACAGTCACCTCCCTCCTCCTGCTGGACACACAGCTTCGGATCCAAGCCAGGATGCCATTGGCCTGCTTGGCCACCTGGGCACCCTGCTGGCTCAGATTCAGCCTCCTGTCCATTAGAACCCCCAGGTCCTTCTCCCCCAGACTGCCTGCAGCCACACTTAATGCACAATGAGGTTCCAGCTGGCAGAGCCAACCTGCTTGAGGAGACACACACTCAGGCTTGCCACATCCACTTACCAAGGTGCTTGCGTGCTATTAGCTCTATTTTAATGAGCACTTGTGAAGAAGAGGTGCTACTTCTACTGCAGGATTTTAGAGGTTTACTGGAGAGCAGCTGATGGAGCCAGTGATTACTCCAGCACAGGTGGGTGTTCTGGCACATCTGTAGCACAGCCCAAGCGGCAGGGCCGTGAGCACGGGGCACACTTTATTGTTGGTTCCTGAGCCATCACCACCAAGACAAAGGAGAACACCTCTGACCAGTAGGGAACCCAGCAAAAGCTATCACAGAAAATGTCCATTAAACCCACAGTCCAAGTCATTAGCTGAGTTAGGTCCATTGTCTGCAGCAGTCTGTCTGCAGAGAGGGAGAAGTCCAGCCCAGGCTCTGATCACCCTTTCCATGAGGAAGGGCTTCCTAACATCCAACCTGACCATCCCCTAGAGCCAGAGATAGATTACCCCAGGATGTCCACTATGCTCCTCTGCGACTGGATCTAGGGGATCCTGCTCTGGCAGGGAGATGGGACTGGGTGATCTTTTGAGGTCCCTTCCAATCCCTAATGACTGGGTCTAGGGGATCCTGTTGTGGCAGGGAGATGGGACTGGGTGATCTTTTGAGGTCCCTTCCAATCCCTAATGACTGGGTCTAGGGGATCCTGTTGTGGCAGGGAGATGGGACTGGGTGATCTTTTGAGGTCCCTTCCAATCCCTAATGACTGGGTCTAGGGGATCCTGTTGTGGCAGGGAGATGGGACTGGGTGATCTTTTGAGGTCCCTTCCAATCCCTAATGGCTGGATCTGGGGGATCCTGTTGTGGCAGGAGGTTTGGACTGGATGATCTTTTAAAGTTTCTTCCAATCCCTCATGTTCTGTGATTCTGTGATCAAGTGAACTCCCAGGAACTGAGGAGGAAGTTGCTGCCTGGTCTAGTCTTTGGTGGCGTTTAGACACCGATGGGAACAGGAACCCTAAAGGCACCTTCCCTTTCAGGAGAAGGGTTTGAACGTGAGCAGCAGCAAGAATGCTCAGTCAGGACCGCTGCAGGTCAGGTGCAGCAGGCACCTTAATCCTGCTCCTCAACCCACCCCCTTGTTCCTTCACTGCAGTTAATCCTTGGAGTAAGTAGAAAAGCCTGCAGACGTGGCGAATGCTGCTGATTTTTATTCCCCCTGATTTCCTCCTCATCCCTTTAAATCTTGTTATTAATTTGTCTCGTTTCAATAGGAAATTGATCTTAAGAGCCCCGTGCGAAGCATCGGAAGAATGTAAGAAGCTTTCATCTGCGAAAGGGAGGGCTGGCGAGGAGGTTTGATCCTGCTAAAGGCCAACAGGGCTCTGCTCACAGGGCTGGGTAAGGAATCCCTTCGCAGGGGCAACAGCCCTCAAACAGGAGTGAGCACCGCGGGGTCGTCCAGTCGAATCCTCCAAACACAGCAGGATCCCCCAGATCCAGTCACACAGGAACAGCCCAGGTGGGTTTGAAATGTCTCCAGAGAAGGAGACTCCACAACCCCCCTGGGCAGCCCCTGCCAGGGCTCTGCCACCTCACTGCCAACAAGGTCCTTCTCACACTGTGTGGAACCTCCTCTGTTCTGGCTCACACCAGTTGCCCCTTGTCCTGTCACTGGGTGCCCCTGAGCAGAGCCTGGCTCCATCCTCCTGGCACCCACCCTTCACACAATTATCACCACCCATGAGGTCACCTCTCAGTCTCCTCTTCTCCCAGCTCCAGAGCCCCAGCTCCCTCAGCCTGTCCTCAGCAGGGAGATGCTCCCCTCCCTTCATCATTTCAGTCAATCTCTGATTCCATCACACAACACTTCATATCTGGTGGTTTGGCTTCTTCTGTCTGAAGTCCAGTTCTTCTAAGGGCCACATCCAGTCTGCCCTTCAGCACCTCCAGGGATGGGGACTCCAAACAGAGAGAACGAGGACCCCTCCAGCCCGCTGTGTCGTGAGGCAATATGACCCTGTTCTCCATTAGCCAGGGCAGGGCAGGGCAGCTATTTGAAATCTTGACCTTGGAAGCCAAAGAGCAGAGCTGTGACCACAAGTCAGCTCAGAGCCAAACGCTCCAGCTTGGAACAGACCTCGTTTCTACAGCTATGTTACGTTTTCCTCTATTAAACTGCCCTGGATTTCTTTTTAAACTTCTCTTTTGGACAGCCTGGAGCTTTCCAGCCTCTCAGGCACTGAAAACGGGTCTTGCATGGAAACAATGGACGTCTCTCGTTGGGTGCAGGTGGGTGCAGCGAGGCTGGAGCGCGCTGGCTGGAAGAGCAGAGCTGTTCCTGTGGAGTCTAACGGGGTGACACACACAGTCGTAGAGCCACTCAGGTTGGGAGAGACCCCTGGGATCGTCGAGTCCAACCATCACCCTACTCCACAAGGTCACCCTGAACCAGATCCCCCAACAGCACATCCAAGCGACCTTCAAAGCCACCCAGGGGTGGGGACTCAGCCCATGGTTTTAGCTGGTGGAGATGAAGGCTTTGCCACCAACAAGCACCTGGGTGAGGATTACGCTCCCTGGACGGTAACACGAGTCCAAAAGGGATGGGGGATCTTTCGAGGTCCCTTCCAGCCCTAACGTTCTGTGATTCCGTGAAAATACTGAGAGGACTGGGCTGTCATCTGCAGCAGACGCGGGTGCTGTGTCCCAGCGTAGCCCCTTAAGGGCAACCCGGGTCCCTGGGTAGGGCGCCCGCGCACCCCACCCTCTCCCATCTCTGTGACGCCACTGCGGTTGGCCCTCTCGCGCCCTAGGTAACTCACACCTATCTCCTCACCCACAGGCCTCGGGGACCCCTGAAGCCACCCAGCTGTGAGCCAGGTCAGACCTTTCATTAGCACAGCTTAGCGGCTGCTGGAGCCAAGCAAAACTGGGGCAGTTAATAACAACCAGGACCGAGGGGCCGAGGCAGCCCACGAGCCAGGGCCGTGCTAGCGCTTGGAAGAGGACGAGGAGTGAGAGGGAACCAAGGGCAGGGATGCAGACGTGGCGAGGAAAGCGCCTCTCCGTGGCTTCTGCGGGTCACCGTGTGGCTGAGGGGAACCACCCAGCCACACTGACATCCTGCTTGTAGCACCCAGCTTGGTGCCTGCTACCAGCTGGTGCTGATGGAGAGGCTGAAATCTAAAGTCTCTTGAGCTCCTGGAATGGTGCTTTCTTCCCATAAGACACCTTCCTCTCAAGGAGAGACATCTAGGACTTACATTTTGATCTGGTTTGGAGAGGGAGAAGCCCTGACCTCTGGCTGAGTCCGAGCTGTGGATGAAAGAGAGGGTGAAAGTCAAGTCCTCTTACCCGGGTTGCAGTCTGTGAGGAGGGAGCAGATGGAGAGGAGAACTTTCGAAATGGTTAGCGCTGGGCTCCAGTTGTCTTTTAAAATGTCCAGGCAGATGACACCTTGGCTGTTGATGTTACAGTGGTAGATCCTCGTCCGGAACGTCACCTAGAAGCACAGGACATCAGGGATTGAAGGGACCATCTTGTCCAGGAGAAGGCACCGTGCCTGAGTGCAACAGCGCCCGACAACCACACGATGACTGAGCAACACAAGAGCTAAGCGAAGCAGTATCGCAGAGCGTTGGCGACTGGAAGGGACCTGGGAAGATCAGTCAGTCCGACCCTCCTGCCACAGCAGGACCCCTCCGTCTCTTCCCCCTGCGGCTGTTGAATGAGCAGGTGGGTCGTAAACTTGGGGATGACAAGGGACAGGGGAAACGGGCTGTCTTCTGAGAGCTTTCAGATGACAGCGAAGCAGCACCTGAAAGGGACTGGCAAGGGATGTAGGTTCCATGGGTTTTGCAAGTAAACAATAAGAAACTGCTCGGTTTACCTACTGCTGAAGGCCAAGCCTTGCTGAGCAGGGCAAACCAGCACGGAGCAGATGAAGAGCCACTTTATGGAGGCTCTAGGAAGAAGACGAGGCTATCTACTCAAAAGCATCCCAGAGTCACTGAGGCTGGAAGAGCCCTCTGAGCTCATCCAGCCCAGCCCAGCACCTAACATCACCTCAGTGACCACACCAGGGCACTGAGGGCCCTGGAGATCCCACATCAATGTGAGGAGGACCTTCCTCCCAGTGAGGGTGCCAGAGCCCTGGAAAGGGCTGCCCAGGGGGTTGTGGAGTCTCCTTCTCTGGAGACATTTAAAACCCACCTGGGCTTGTTCCTGTGTGACTGGATCTAGGGGATCCTCATCTGCCAGGGGGACGGGACCAGAAGATCTTTCGAGGTCTCTTCCAGCCCCTGCTGTTCGCTGACTCTGTGTGACTCTGAGGTAGCTGGTAGAAACCAGCTCCACTTTCAGAGGCTGAGAACCACTCTTCAGTCACTTGACAGACAGAAGAGATTTACCAGGAAGACGCGGAGGCTTTTGTTACTGTAATTCTCATTTAGAGGTGATTTAGCACACTGGAGCTTTCAAGTGCTGCAAACCTTTCAGTCATCTGAGATTAAAGCCCCCAGCAAGATCAATTGTGGAGTTGGGATTAAGAGATTTTACAAATCACTGGAATGACAAAACCAAGCCCGCGGAGCGCCAGGATGGTGAGCGCTGGGTCCTCCTTGTATCAGCCACAGCTACATGGCATCGGCACTGCCACGGGCTGGGCGCAGCCACGCGCCAGCGCACCAGTTATTAATGGGGCTGTTCTTGGTGAAAACGCAGATGCCACTGAAGTGACAGTTCCTGGGGACCAGCCCCCTTGAAGAGCTTCGGTATTTCCTACAGACACGAGTATGAAAGACTCTGCTCTGGCTCCTGGTCCTCCAGGCCTCCTGCGCCGCGGCGCGAGCCGGCAGGGCGGGATGGCCCTTCTGCGGTGCTGCGACGCGCAGAGTGATGCTGGGCCCACTGCTGCCCTGGCTAAGCCTTCCCGTGGCCTCGGTCTAGGGGATCCTGCTCTGGCAGGGGATTGGACTGGGGGATCTCCAGAAGTGCTTCCCATCCCTAATGATTCCATCAGTCTATGATTGGACTGGATGCTCTTTCAAGGTCCCTTCCAATCCCAAATGTTCTGTGATTCTGTGACCCCATGGATGTTGATCAGTGTGTGAAGGGTGGGTGTCAGGAGGATGGAGCCAGGCTCTGCTCAGGGGCACCCAGTGACAGGACAAGGGGCAGCGGGTGTGAGCTGGAGCAGAGGAGGTTCCCCATCAGTGTGAGAAGGACCTTCTTCCCGGTGAGGGTGCCAGAGCCCTGGCAGGGGCTGCCCAGGGGGGCTGTGGAGTCTCCTTCTGAACCAGGCACAGCTCAGCCCGTGGCACTGCAGGGGAGATGCTGCATTTTGGGCTGAAGTGGAACCTCATGTCGTGACCAAGGCTCTGATCACAGCATCTGGCCTCCAGCAGAAGGTGAGGTCACCAGCACAGCTCTACCTCGCTTTGTCTCTTCCGCACTGTCCTCCCAGCCAGCACCTCACACAGCCGACGGGACGCTCAGGGGGCAGCAGGGCTGCAGGGTGCCCACTTCCTTGCTGACTCAGCCAGCTGGGCTCAGCTAACGTCCGCAGCGCTTCCTCGCAGTGGAGCTGAGGAAGCCCTTTCAACTTATTAGAGCCTCCCAGAGAGCCAGAGACAATTTGTCAGATCTCAGATGAGCTGAAGTCCTGCTCTCTGGTCGAAGGGAGAAATTGGAGCTGGGCTGTGATGGCCTTCAGCTGCTCCTATTCAGGCAGCATCAGTCACGGAACCACACAATCACCGAGACTGGAAAAGGCCACTAAGGTCACCAAGTCCAGCCCAGGACCTGACATCACCACAATCACCCAGGCCAGGGCACTAAGGGCTGCAGCCAGACTGTCCTTCAGCACCTCCAGGGATGGGGAGTCCACCACCACCCCGGGCAGCCCTGTGCAGGGTCTGATCCCCCTCTTGCCCACATCAGGAATGCCTGTCAGCATTGTGCTCAGTGTGCTCCACGGTCTCCTACTTCATCTCTAGAGTTCTTAGGACAATTGAGCCATTCCATGCCTAGAAAACAATACCTGAGGTGATCTACTCTCACAACCCTGGGACCCACCAGCACCAAACATCACAAACCTTGTGGTCAGGTAGAAGAGGTGTCAACAGCCAGCGCCACAGGCAGCACCACACCATGAGGCCACGTGTTAGATCCAGGCTCTCACTCCCTTTCTTTTCACAGCAACACAGAATCACAGAGCACCAGGGATCAGAAGGGACCTCGAGAGATCACTCAGCCCCACCCCCTGCCACAGCAGGATCCCCTAGATCCAGTAGCACAGGAGCACGTCCAGGTGGGTTTGAAGCCTCTCCAGCTACTAACACGATTCCCATCAACTGCCCAGTCTCCAGATCCCTTACTGCTTTGTACGTTTTTTGTTTCATCCTCAATGAGAAACCAACAGACCTATGAAAAGACATCACGAGAAGAGGACTCCTGTTGGGCTCTGAACACCCTCCTACTAACCTTCGGTGGTTTAAAAGGGTAGTCCGGTGAGAAGGTAATGTCAAGGAAGAAAACTCCACCTTCGTATACCGACCCCGGCGGCCCCAGTATCGTCGACCTCCACTCATAAATGTTGTCTCCTTTGGGTCCAGCACTGAAACAGAGAACAAAACACAGACAAGAGTGACCACACAGGATCAGGAACATTCGGCAGCATTTCCCACAGAATCACAGCACAGGGCACAGGAACAGCCCAGGAGGGTTTGAAGGTCTCCAGAGAAGGAGACTCCGCAGCCCCCCGGGCAGCCCCTGCCAGGGCTCTGGCAGCCTCACGGGGAAGCAGGTCCTTCTCCGGTTTGTTTCCGCCTTTGGGGACACGGCTCCCGAGTCAGCAGGGAGGTTCAGCCGCGACCGAGCCAGAACGACGGGGCCGGCCGAACCCTCGCGAGCCTGCACGACGGTGGCGCCGCATCCCCGCTGCGCCGGGCGAGGCGCAGACCCCCGCAAGAGCCACCGCCGGGCGCCCGGTTCGGAACGAGGAGGCGAGCAGCAGGGGCCGCCGACACCTTGCACGACACCCCTCGCAGCGTGGGAAGGAAATCCTGCCCCGTTTCTGCGGAGAAACCTCCTGCTGCCGGAGCAGCAGTGACTCAGCTGCCGCCGGAGGTCAAACGGGAAGCGCCGGGAACGGCGACCCCGGGGACGGGCTGGGAACGGGAAGCAGCCGAGGGCAGCCCTGCCCCTGGCAGCCCTCGCTCAGCCCGGAGGTCCGGCCGTTTGGCTCTTGCCGTGATCAGAGCTCCCCGCGACAGCGGCGTCTTCCTATCGTGGATTATTTGTGTTTGTTTTGCCTGCTTAATTAATTGCATTAACATTTGAAATGAGCAGTCATTAATTACAAGAGTTGGAGAAGGCTCCATCTGCCAGTTGAACTGCTTCGGCACGTCCAGCTACCAGTGCAGCCTGCTCGCCTTCTGAGGGTGCTGACGGACGTTAATTGAAGGTTTCCTTTGCAAATGAGAGATGGAGCTTTATTAAGTATTATTATTAATTGGAAGAATAGCCCGGAGTGCATGCGTGTGTGTGGAGGCAGGAAGGCTGCTGCTATCGATGATGCCTTTCAGACAGCCCACTGGCAGCAGGGCTGCTCAGCCCCTGTAAGACACTGATCACAGACAGGGCCAGAGGGGCTTGAAACATCTCCAGAGAAGGAGACTCCACAACCCCCCTGGGCAGCCCCTGCCAGGGCTCTGGCACCCTCACCGAGAACAAGGTCCTTCTCACACTGATGGGGAACCTCCTCTGCTCCAGCTCACACCTGCTGCCCCTTGTCCTGTCACTGGGTGCCCCTGAGCAGAGCCTGGCTCCATCCTCCTGACACCCACCCTTCACATATTGATCAGCATCCATGGGGTCACCCCTCAGGCTTTTTTTTTCCCAGCTCCCCCAGCCTGTCCTCAGCAGGGAGATGCTCCCCTCCCTCCATCACCCTGTGGCCCTGCGCTGGGGTCCCTCCAAGCAGTTCATTGCACCTTCTTCACGATGGGACCTTCCTTCCTCCAGGAACATGCAGCCTCCCCTCACATCTCCTTTCCTTTTCTCCCACCAACAGCCATGACGACACCCTGCTCTTTCTCATCCTTCTCCAGAAAGGAGAAGGGACTGGAGAAGAGTGGGGGGGACTTGATTTCAGTGCAGCAGCTACTCATTTTGGTTTCTTCCTCCCCTGTTGCCCTTCTTCAGAGCCGTAGAAAATGAGGAGCGCGCAGAGCGGGCGCTGCAGGAGCAGCAGCAGCGTAGGGAAGGGACAGGGAGCCCCAGCTGCCTACACAGATGCTGCAGAGATATCAGTGGGTACTTTTATAAATGTAAGTAATAAACAGTTGCCACAGCAGCCAAAGGAAGACACTTCTCCAACACAAAAACAAAGAGACAGCAGCGAGCGCGGAGACCGCCCGAGGCAACGGGCACAGTTGTGTGGCTAATAACACCTCTGCTATGGCTGCAATTAGCAGGCTGGTCTCCAGCAAAACTGAAGGGCCATTAAAGACACAAACCCCTCCAGAAGGAGAGAGAAGTGCTCTGCTTGGCTCTAACACTGACGGCTGACTCGCCTCACGGAACAAACCCTCCCCATGTCTGCGCCGTCTGGAGCGCGTTACAAGCCCCGCCGCGGTGCCGCGGTGCCGCAGTGCCGCCGCCAGAGCACCAGAAGGTGCTCGTGGTTCTTACGGTCATTGCCTGGACCAAAGCTGGGGATGTTTCTGCACCAAGGATGAGGCACAAGAAGCCTGAGTTACTTTAGGGAACTTAAGAACACATATCCCAAGGTCCTTGTGCTTATCGGGAGCAACTGCCCCGGTGGGACTGCAGCCAGTTCTGGGCTCCCAGTTCAGGAGGGACAGAGATCTGCTCGACAGAATCCAATGGAGCACCTGCAGCACCTGCCTCATGAGGAGAGATGGAGAGATCTGGGGCTTTACAGTCTGGAGAGAAGACTATGAGGGGACGTGATCCCGGTCTATAAGTCCATGAGGGCCGGGTGTCAAGAAGAAAGAGGCAATCTCTTCTCACCCGGCCCTGGGACAGGACAAGAGGCAGTGGGTCCCAGCTGGAGCTCAGGAAGTCTCCACCTCAATATGAGGAGGAACTCCTTTAGTGTGAGGGTGACAGCGCCCTGGCAGGGGCTGCCCAGGGAGGCTGTGGAGGCTCCTTCTCTGGAGACTTCCCAGACCCATTTCCGTGTAACCTGTCAGGCTCTGTGATCCTGCTCGAGCATCGGGGTTGGACTTGATGGCCTCAGGAGGGTCCTTCCAACCCCTACTGACCCGTGCCTGTGTCTGAGCACGGGACAGCACAGTCTCCACGCACAGCAGAGTGTGTGAATGTTCTCAGCCTTCAGCAGGGTGCTCCCAGAGGTGCGTTCATCACCTGAAGCAACAAGCAGTTCAACTCTGGGCCTTCCTGCCGCTGTTCTTGCAGCAAACCCACAGCTCACCGGGCTGGAAGCCGTACGAGCCAAACGCCTTCATTTCGTGACCAGCTGTCTCTCCCTTCCTGTCACTGAAGCCACTCAAACTCGTCGCCTGGAGCTGCAGCAGCTCCACTGTGTTTAAATCAGCAAGCTTTTTCCCACAGTCAAAATAATAAACAGATTAAGACCAAAGCAAGTCCCGCTCCGTCGAGAACACGATTCACTCCTCTACAGCAGCAATAAAACCTACCAGCGGAGTCCTAGCAGGCTGCTGTTACTGTTCAAAGAGGACTTTGATGCTGCTGCTCTCTAAAGTCCTGCCTTCAAAGCGTTCCGAGACAGAGCCCGTCGCGCGAGCGCTGCTGCTTCGAGCTCAAAGCAGTTATTTACACTGCAGCATCCACAGCGATTTGTTCCCGGCAAACACCCCCACGCAGCGCCGAGCGCAGCAGCCAGCCGCGCGCTCCGGGGAGGCTCTGAGCTCGGCACGTTGGCCGAGTGCTCCTCACCTCGGTCAGCCGGACGCACCGAGCCCTTCGCTTGCCTCCTCCGGCACAGCTGGGGGCCCGAGTCCCCCTGGCCACAGCTTGGGTCTTCCTAAGTGACACCACGGCTTTTCAGCCACCAGAGCTGGGCTGCGTCGCTTAAGGAAGACAAAACACTTATGGGCTTGATGTGCCTCAGTGGCCAGTGGCACCAAGCAGGACTTGGAACCACGACTCAGCCAAAGGAAGTAGCCAGGAACGAAATGCGCTGCCGAAAGCGCACAGAATCACTCAGTGACTGGGGCTGGCAAAGCCCTCTGAGCGCACTCTGTCACTGGGTGCCCCTGGGCAGAGCCTGGCTCCATCCTCCTGACACCCCCCCTTCCCATACTGATCAACATCCATGGGGTCACCCCTCAGGCTCCACTTTCCCAGCTCCAGAGCCCCAGCTCCCTCAGCCTCTCCTCAGCAGGGAGATGCTCCGGTCTAGTTTAAGGAGAATGGTTTTAGTCACAAAACAAGGAAGGACTAGCAGGTCTGACCCAGGTCTGCTGGCTGAGGGCCACCTGCAGGTTCGAGCAGCGGAAAAAGTCCCCGTGTGCCCTTGATTTAATTGGTCTCAGAAACAGGCTGCAGTTTCAGGAGTGACTCCCCACACTCAGTGCTGCTGAGAGCATCAGTCCTGCCCTTTCCGTCGTCCGTGACCGCACGCTCCAGTGCCCTTGTTTGGGCTGGCACTGGTGCTGGGGCAGCTGTGCACCTGCACTGGGAACCAGTCCGGCCACAGAGGAAGAGCTTTTCCTCCGCTGAGGCAGCTCCCTGAGCCGACAAGCCCTGGGCTGACCCCCAGAGAGGCAGCAAGGAACGGCAGAAGGATAAAGCAGAGGGAGGGACAAGGTCTGTCCGTGACCCCGGGGGTTTAAATAGCTCTAAATCCACCAGGAAACAACTTCCTCAGCCTTATCCCCCCCTGTCCAGAGGATCCCTGCACATCTCGGGCGGGGAAGAGCATCCTCGCGCAGACAGAGGAGGCGGACGCGTCCCGTCCCACAAAGGCTACCGGTGCCGACAAAGGAAGTACGAGGCTGTTCAAGAGAATCCACCGTGGAATCACACTAGGGACACGAGGGGTTGGAAGGACTCATCTCTGTTCAGTGGCGTCAGACAGGACGGGGTGCTGGCTGCCAGCACCTCAGTCTGGGTCAGGCAGGCTTCGCAGACCCAGCAAGCCCAGGTGCCCCGCTTCCTTCCCTCACAGCCAAACCGCTTCTCCATAAATAGTCCCAGCAGACGTGGGATTAATTACTGGTTTGATCTCCAGCCTTCTCCAGCGTGGACCAACCCTCCTCGCTTCCCGTGGAACGTTCCAACCCCATTACGCTCAGGATGAGAACAAGGGTGGCGGTTCACTGGCCTCCTCCTGGCCAACCACGGCCAGCACCGCGGCGCGGAAACTTCACCTTGCCCATCCACGAGGCAGGTCGCAGCAGTCTGCTGCTTTCTGAGCACAAGTCCGGAGTCCACCGGGCTTCGGATCACAACACCCACTGGTCCCAGTCTCGTGCTCCCTCTGGGATGTCTCCCAGGACTCCTCACAATCCCATCTCAGTTCCGCGGGTGCACCGGCTATCAGCACCAGGCGACCGGGACATCCCCTCAGCCCTCCACTTCATAAATAACCGTGTGTGACTGAACATCTGCGGGTGTTGGATGTTCTACGAATGTCCTTGTGAGCCCCAGACACAGGCGGTCTCCTCTGCCAGAGCTCGAGCCGGCAGCGGCACCGTTCCCGTCAGGATGGGACGGCAGGGCGGTGGCACAGGGTGCCTGCGTGCAGAGCCGGCCCGTGCGCCCGCTGCTCCAGGGAGGCCAGGCTCCACAAAGCTGAACTGTTCCCAGCACCCAGGGAACCAGCAAAAGGCTGTTTGAATAACAGGAACTGCCACTGAATCACCAGCACCTTTGGCCCTGATGCCCACTTCACCTCACCAGTGAAGTCCCTTTCACGGGACTGGGGGGGAGAGGCTGAGGGAGCTGGGGGGGTTCAGCCTGGAGAAGAGGAGACTCGGGGGGGACCTTCTCCCTCTCTCCAGCTCCCTGAAGGGAGGCTGCAGTCAGGTGGAGATCAGGCTCTTCTCCCGGGCACCAGCACCTGGACGAGAGGGCAGAGCCTGGAGCTCCCGGGGAGGGTTAGGCTGGGTGTGAGGAAGCCCCTCCTCATGGAAAGGGGGATCAGAGGTGAAGGCAGGATGTAGTGAGGTAGGGGTCGGGTTGGAATACTCTTTACTAATCTTAAAAACAACTGCACTGGAATTCCTCACCCCTGTTTCATTTTATGACAGAATCACACAACATGAGGGGTTGGAAGGGACCTGGAAAGACCACCCAGTCCAACACCCCAGCCACAGCAGGATCCCCCAGATCCAGCCCCACAGGAACATGGCCAGGAGGGTTTGAAACGTCTCCAGAGAAGGAGACTCCACAATCCCCCTGGAAAGAAAGTGTGTTTTCACTCCACCTCTCACTTTGTGCTGTATTTTCTGTCTCACTAGCTGCTGAGACTCCCTAAAGGTTTTCCTCTCGTCACTGAAGTGGGGAAAAGCAGTACTGGGTGGAAACTCTGCGCGAGAGGAAGCAACTGCTAACGGTCCTAACGCGGCAGTGGAAGCGCTCGGTGACTCCCCTGATCATCCCTTTGTTTCTGCTTCCTGGTCGCCCGCTGCAGCCCTGACGTCACCAGAACAATCGTGATGCCGAGAGCTGGCACCCAGGCTCTCTGAGCTGTGTGCAAATATTAATTAATTGCGGGCTTAATTAAGCCTCCGAGACAGACTTCATGCTCCTGTTGTGCTCTGGGGACCTACGTGTGCCTGTCCTTAAAGCACATTTCTTCTCCTCACGGAGCTATCCAAAACCCTCTGAAGTTGAGGGGGAAAGGGATCAGAAAACTAAGGGTGGGAGAGAGCCTGGAGAAGAGGAGGCTCAGGGGAGACCTTCTGCCTCTCTCCAGCTCCCTGAAGGGAGGCTGCAGTCAGGTGGGGTCGGGCTCTTCTCCCAGGCAACCAGCACCTGGACGAGAGGGCAGGGCCTGAAGCTGCACCAGGGGAGGGTTGGGTTGGATGTTGGGAAGCCCTTCCTCATGGAAACGGTGCTCAGAGCCTGGACTGGGCTGCCCAGGGCAGTGGGGGAGTCCCCATCATCCCTGGAGGTGCTGCAGGCCAGCCTGGCTGTGGCCCTGAGTGCCCTGGTGTGGCCGCTGGGGTGACGTTAGGTGCTGGGCTGGGCTGGCTGAGCTCGGGGGGCTGTGCCAGCCTCAGTCGCTCTGTGTGACTGTGCGACACTCGGGGTACCTGCTGCGCTCGGCCCCACTGGAAGGGCACCTTCCACAAGCGCTGCAGAGCACTTCCCTCCCCTGCGTGGCACCGCAGAGGAATCCCTGCCCTTCCCCTCCGTGAAGTGTCGGCCCTGGTTCCCAGAAGCTATTTTCACATGACTGCAGTGTCTGTTCTCTCAAACGTCTGATCGTCGCTGTCACACGGGGAAGCGACTGCCCCAGCGCAGGCTGCGCTCTCCTGTCCAGGAGCTGCTCTTTCCTGCTCACAACTTCTCTGACGTTCAGGGGAGCAATTACAACCCTTCCACTCCATAGTAATAAAGAACATGACTCTCAAGTCGAGTGCCAGCCACGAAGGTTTGGTAGACTAAGAGAACACTGCCTTCCGGGATGCTATGGGACCTGGTGATTTCCTCTGAGCAGCATAAATTCCAGTAGAGATTCAGCTTTGTCACAGAGAAGTGAGAAAACAGTCACAGAGTCAGAAAACATCAGGGATGGGAAGGGACCTCCAGAGATCAGCCAGTCCCATCCCCCTGCCACAGCAGGATCCCCTAGATCCAGCCATCAGGGGTTGGAAGAGACCTCAAGAGATCAGCCAGCCCAGTCCCCCAGCCACAGCAGGATCCCCTAGATGCAGCCATTGGGGGTTGGAAGGGACCTCAAAGATCACCCAGTCCCATCCCCCTGCCACAGCAGGATCCCCTAGATGCAGCCATTGGGGGTTGGAAGGGACCTCAAAGATCACCCAGTCCCATCCCCCTGCCACAGCAGGATCCCCTGGATCCAGTCACACAGGAGCACATCCAGGCAGGTTTGAAATGTCTCCAGAGAAGGAGACTCCTCAGCCCCGCTGGGCAGCCCCTGCCAGGGCTCTGGCAGAGCTGCAAGACAGCAGCAGAGGTCCCTAATGCCCTGGCTTTGCAAACGTGGTGATTCTGATCATAGACCCTTTACTCCTGCACTGAGTTATCACCCACATTTGCTTCCCACAGGCTCCCAGCACTTGTTTTGCCAGGGCAGCCCTGAAGGCTACGGCAAACGCCCGCAGAGCAAGGAGCCAAGGTGACTCCCTCGTTCTAACTTCGCTCCAGGCTGGAGAACTGTCATGTGGGTGATTTTGAGTTAAGTCAAAATCAGAACCTCTCCGACCAGTGACACGTTACATGAGCAGTCTTTGCTGTATTGTGGCTCAAACCTCCAGGAGTTGGCTACTCGAGCTGTAAAGCAGATGTTTTACAGCTGAGAGGTTATTTTAAACACACGCAGCATAAGACAGGGTGAAGTACTTCAGCAAAACCTAAATAACAACCACAAGGCATCAGAAAAATGCTGTCAGCTGCCCAAAAGGTCTTGGTTCAAATAAAACAAAACAAGAAATTGTGGGTTTGAGGCTTGGAACTATCACGTTTATAAATATGTGAAGGGCTGGTGTCAGGAGGATGGAGCCAGAAACGGGGATCAGAGCCTGGGCTGGGCTGCCCAGGGCAGTGGGGGAGTCCCCATCATCCTTGGGGGTGTCACAGGGCAGCCTGGCTGGGGGGGGTGTGATGGGACTGGATGATCTCTCGAGGTCCCTTCCAACCCTAATGACTGGATCTAGGGGATCCTGCTGTGGCAGGGGGATGGACAGGATGGTCTCTCGAGGTCCCCTCCCATCCCTAAAGCTCTGTGGTTCTGTAGAGAACACGGGCTCAGTCCTGGGAGCACTCCTGACTTTCTCCTTCCCTTCCTGTCCCAAGCAGACCAGGAGTGCAGCAGCCCAAGGATTTCCTGCAGACACCCACCGCTCTGCTAAAAGGAACCATTTCTCCTCATTCTCGAGCCCCATTAGCAATATGTTAGCGGGTGGACAGACCAGATCACAGGCACCTCATCTGCCGCCTGCTGCCCCCACAGCGGCCCGTTTACCTGGCCCGCGCGGTGTTTGGTGAGAACCTGGCCAGGCTGCTGCATCCTCAGAGCACCCACTGCCTCGGTACCAGACGGGACCTCGTGACCCCTGAAGCACCGGTTGAAGCTCAAGGACCGAGTGTTGGGTGCCCGACGCCGAGCTCTGCGGTGACACGACGAAGCGACTCACAGGGGTGCAGGTTCTGTCACAGAAACCATCTCCCTGGTGATTTAGGAGCCACTGCCACCATTAGCTCGGGCAGGTGATTAATCTCTCCCCAAAATAACAGGTTTATAGCTCGGAACCCATTTGATTTCAGCTTTTAGTTAATGACCTTGGGACGACAATAAAGATGCACTAACGCAGCTGGTGGAGGATGCGGAGTCGGGAGGCAGAGTGCTCCTACAGGAGGAGGCTCTGAACGTCCTGTCAGGGGAAATGGATGATCTGGAAGACCCCAGCAACAGAACTGGGTTGAAAGTAATAGCCCAAAGGGCACGTGGGACTAATAAGCAGAATTCCTGATATATACTGAGAGCTCATTAGCTGGAAATAGCAGCCTGTTTTAGCGAGCCAAGGATTACTCTGAGGCACTTAATTGACTCTGACCACGCAAAGGGCAAGGCAAGGTGCTTCTAGAGAAGAGGGAGCGCTCGCGCCATCGTGCAGCCTTCGCCGAGGCCCCGTGCGGAGCAGTCGGCGTGATTCCAGTTGGGACACGTGGGGAGAAAGATGAACTGAAGTTAGAACAGGTGTTGGACAGGACTGCTGCGGGGATCAGATGTAAACCTATTTTACAGGAGGGGTCTGAAAAGACTTGAGGTCTTTACCTTGAAAAACGACGGCTGGGAAGAGAGACGGTGGCTCGCAGCAAATGCCCTGGGGGGCAACAGAGACACTCGGTCTCTAGGAAGATGCTGGAGTTCGAACAAGTGGCTAGGAACGGCTCATGAATCAACCGGGGATGGGAACGGAAAGGTTCACAGCCACCCCACAGGAACAGGCTCTACAACAACCCGCCAGAAACGGCCGGCTGGGGAAGGGACAGCTAAGGGCTGGGATCTCACCAGCCCACGAGAACTGCCGCGTCGCTTTGCGTGCCAAGGCAGCGGGCTGCGCTCGGTGGCCTCTCGCGTTCCTCAGAACCCGATGTTCGTGCCGGCCTGGCTGACAGCCCCGTGAGCGAGCCGTCTGCAGATCCAACAGCCGCCCCCAAAGCCCACGCAGTGACTACACTTGTTTCAACAGACCTCTTCATCCTGACCCACGTTTTGACACCAAAATAGCCGCTTGTAAGACACTGACGGGGCTACACTTTGGGTACCTGCGGCACAGTTAGGGTCAGGCAGGTCAGGATCCCCCCCAGAGCCACAAAGGTGATACGGGGGGGGACAGCTCTCTGGTGAGGAAAGGCTAGACCCACCGGCCACAAGCAGCCTGCAACTCATGGCAAGTTGAGTGAGTGCTCCAGAGCATCTCCAGCGAAGGGCTGCTGGAACGGCTGCGCGAGGCTCGCACAGACACAATGGGGGAGATAAGCACCCGGTGATTTAGCTCCACAACAACATAATTCCTTCGAAAACAGCTTGTTGGAGGCACCGATTTTATCGCAGCAACGGAAAGAGCCTGTCATCCCATTATTAAGGGCTGCCAGGATAAAGTAAATAATGACACAAGAGCTGGAGTTCTGAATATTAATCCAAATGTATGTTTTCAGCACCACTCGTCTCTACCCAGAGAGTAATTGCTCTTTGTTGGAAGACACAGCAGTTTCGCACGGCACAAAGCCGCGTGACTCCTGCTCCAAGCGCTTACGCTTCAGAATCTTGGAGGCTGATCTGTGAGTTTTCTGCACAGAGTTGAAAGTTTGGGTTTAAAGAGGTGAAAAGTGGCTGCTGCTCCACTCCTCCCCTCGTCTTCCCCCTCGGTGACTTCCACTGCCTTTCTCGCGTCTCTCCCGCTTGGACTGGGGGAGCTGCGTCGCTGCCGCTGAGCGAGAACGTTGTCCCTTCTGAGAAGGTTTGTGACAAGTGGGAAGATTCCCCTGGACCTGGAGAGACTCTGAGAACCCTGCACTTTGCAGAGCAAGGAGGATGGAGAGTGAAGTCAGACTTGAGTTTGCTGCGCTGTGAGAGAGATGCTGCAATGACTGGGCTGGAGGACCTTTCGAGGTCCCTTCCAAGCCCTGGTGGACTGAGGTTCTGTGAATGACGCGGTGTGTGGCCACTGGCCTTTCAAGCCCCTCTGTGAGCACCAGTGTAAATAAGACGCTCTCTTTTTTCATCATGAGACCTCTGAGGCTGCGACGGGCTGTATCTCACAAGTGCAGAGCCCCACTCAGACAGCAGCCATATAACAGCATCCGTGCAATTAGTACCTCGTGCACATCCTCAGCGCGAATCCGTCCTCTGGGATGGTTTAAAGGAAACCCAGAGTCTCATTTGAGTCTCCCTCTTGCCACTCAGCTCCGCGCTCAGAGCGATGCAAACCAGCTTCCGGGCAAACCGCGAGCTGCAGCAGAGGAGAGCTCTTCGAGTCCGAATCCCGCAGGGAAGGAAACAGTTCAAATTTCTCTTACATCCTTCCCTTTTGTTGAGCTAATCCCTGAAGGCGTTAGGGCAGCGCGTGCGTCTTGAGAGTCCCCGCAGCGTCGTGTACCGCCGAGCAGAGCTGCAAGCGCGGCGCTTTGAGCAGCCAGATAACGGTTTGTAATTGGCTCACCGCTGCAGCCTCAGCCCGAGAGCACAGGAACGAATTTAGAGCCAATATTAACAGGTGATAATTAAATTATGGGGTCTGCATGCTTAATACGTTGGAAGACGAGGCACCCAAGGCCATTAACTTTAATAACGGCCACCGGTGTCTACCTTCAGCAGCGTTTCAGAGGCCATTAGCCATGGTTGATTAGTGTTGGATCAGAAAGTACATTTTGTTGTCTTACTGAAGCTTTTCTCACTTGCTCTACTGTGTGGCCACGTATTTATCACGCACACCGGACCAAGGATGCCCGGTGAGTTGTCTGCCACCCCATAACACCCAACCACTCACAGATCGAACAGCGGGAAAGCGGTTTGGGTCAAAGTTTGGCAAATCTGTTCATCACTAAGTCAGCAAGGTCCAGGACTTGGGGTTCTCACTGCAGAACTTCAGGGAGTGAAGGGACCTCGAAAGATCATCCCCTCCAACCCCCCCGCCACAGCTTCAGGCTCCTGGCGCTGGGTGCCTGAGAGAAGAGCTCGGCCACCACCTGACTACAACCTCCCTTCAGGGAGTTGGAGAGAGGGGGAAGGTCCCCCTGAGTGTCCTCTTCTCCAGGCTCAACACCCCCTGGCTCTCCTTGCTTTAGTCTAGATCAGCCCGGGGGGGCTCACGCAGCGGGCTTCACGCCACCGTTTATCGCTCGGCGCAGGCAGCGCGTTGTCAGACCTCTGCTGGAAGAGAGGTGCTGCTCCGCTCCCGACATTTCCTCTGCACCTACCCGCAGAGCTGCTTGGTTCTGCCATAACGAGCTCAGCTTTACAGGCCTTCGAGAGAGAATGAAATGATAACGACCGCACTTCAACAGCCCATGGAAATGATTAGACTCCACTCCCTGCCAGCAGCCCGCTGCAGTGCGAAGATCTAATAACTCAGAACCTACGTGGATTGCAAAGAATGTCTTGTGATAGCAGAAACAAGGATTCTCAAGGCTACCGATTAAGCTTTTAATGGCTCATCTAGTTCTGGCTCTGGGACCACTGAGCCAGGCAAAACAAGGGAAAAGGGTTCTGGAGGCTTCCCCCCCCCCAAAAAATGCTTCTGGAAAAGGGGAAAATAAAGGTTTCTGTAGTATGAGGTGATGCTTCCACACAGCACTGAGCCCACGTCAAAACAAGCAGCGATGAGAACGAAGGCGAGGCGTCAAATACACACTGGGGTGGAATCGACCTCCGCTGCCTGACCAGAAATCCCAGTGTCAAACAGCTCACATGGGAGTGTCCCGAGTGCTGAGCGTCCCAGCACCACAGGACACGAGGGACTGGAAGGGACCTCGACAGGTCACCCAGACCCGTCCCCCTGCCACAGCAGGATCCCCTAGACCCAGTCATTAGGGTTGGAAGGGACCTCAAGATATCATCCAGTCCCGTCCCCCTGCCAGAGCAGGATCCCCTAGATCCAGTCGCACAGGAACATGGCCACACAAGTCTGAAACGTCTCCAGAGAAGGAGACTCCACAACCCCCCTGGGCAGCCCCTGCCAGGGCTCTGGCACCCTCACCGGGGACAAGGTCCTTCTCAGACTGATGTGGAGCCTCCTCTGCTCACACCCCCTGCCCTTGTCCTGTCACTGGGTGCCCCTGAGCAGAGCCTGGCTCCATCCTCCCACCACCTGCCCTTCCCATATTGATCAACACCCACGGGGTCACCCCAAACGTCCTTTGGTCAGCAGCCAAAACCCGGCAGGGAGCAGAAAGCACCTACAAGGAACCCGAGCAGAGGACACAGGGGGTAAACAGTTTACAGACAAAGTATCACCGGCGGAAGTCAAGGCTACATGTGTCGCTGGCTGCTGTGGAATCAATGAACCTCGCTGCAAGCTGCCAACAACTTCCTCTGGGCAGCTTCGCACTTGAGGTCTTAATAAGCGGAGCCGTGGCGGGGGATCAGACCGGCTGATCTCCGGAGGCTCCCTCCAACCCCTGATGCTCTGTGGCTCTGCCACTCCTACTCCTCTGCTATTATCAACCACTGTTATTGTTATTGATTGATCTGGCGCTGCCAGACAGAGGGTTTCACAGATGGAGCTGATCTCAATAAAAGCTCTTATTAAAATGTCAGTGTGTGATGATAAAAGAAGAGCGAAGCTTTAATTTTAACACATTAAACAAATGGAAAATGAAGAAGTCATATTTCTGGGGAGGACAAAAAAGGGGTGGCGGTTCCCCCCCCAACCTTCCCCGGGCTCTGCACTGGCGCGTTTGGGAGCGGAGACCCCCCCAGCAGCGAGCGCGCGCGCGGAGACGGGCTGTTTGGTTGTTGGTGTGATCCTCACAGGGATGTTCCAAGTCGAACCTGCAGCGGGGTCCTGCCCGGGGTGGCCTTAAAGCTCTTGAACAGGCGCCCAAGAGCGCGTCGTGTGCCCGCGCGGGGCACGCGCTGGCCTGCAACCACACGGCACAGTGACGCCTCAGCAGCGTCCTGCTGGTTCCTCGCTCGGGAAGCGCTCCTCTGCTCCAGCCCCTCTGGAGGGAGGGGGAGGGCAAGAAACCCCCTCACTATAGAAATGCCCACAAAACACAGACCCCTGGAATAAACAGAGTGTCTCGGCACGCGTGTAGCTCTGTAAGAACACGCGTCCTCCTCTACACTGAGGTGGTTGTCCCCCTGCACTCAGCACTGGGGGGAGCCACCTTGAGGACTGGGTCCAGTTTGGGACACCCCAGCTCAAGGCAGACATTGCTTCCAGGTGTCAGCTGTCCTCAGAGAGCATCAGCTTCTTCACAGCTGCAACAATTCCAAGGGAAACCAAGGGCTTTCTGCAGATTTCTCAATGTTAACACAAGATCTTAAAGGGCTGGTGCCCTCATTAGAGAGTAGTGAACGTGTGGCAGACCCTGCCACCACACGGGTTTGGAACAGGAACAGCTCTGAGGAGGGATGGCTTTCCAGTAGTCCTGGTAACACCGTACAGGGGAGAGTTATTTTGGAAATGCAGCAGCTGTTTGTGAGGGTGGGAGCATCAGGCTGGAAGCTGATGCCAAGCGGGCTAATGGGAAACCAGCACCAGCTCTAACAGAATTACTTCACTACAGAGAAACAAGTCTTCGAGGGATATTGAAATCAAACAAGAACTGATGTCCCTGTTTTACAGAAAAGGGCTTTCTTGAGAGCTTGGACGCTGCTAAGACTCTCAACAGGAGAAAGAAAACGACTTTGGAGACGGTGTCTCCCTGACTCACATAACTTAAGCTGGCCTCCAGGTTAAATCACTGCAGAGCTGCAGGTTTTGAGCAGCATTTGACTGAGCAGAGTTTACTAGAGGCTGAACATTAAAAATCACAGGATTGGGGATGGAAGGGACCTCAAAAGATCATCCCATCCAATTCCCCCACCACAGCAGGAGCCCCCAGACCCAGTTGCACAGGAGAACACATCCAGGCGGGCTTTAAGTGTCTCCAGAGAAGGAGACTCCACAACCCCCCTGGGCAGCCCCTGCCAGGGCTCCACCACCCTCACTGTGAAGAAGGTCCTTCTCTCACTGATGTGGAACCTCCTCTGTTCCAGCTGACACCCATTGCCTCTTGTCCTGTCCTTAGATGACACAGAGCAGAGTCTGGCTCCATCCTCCTGACACCCACCCTTCACATCTTTATCAACATTAACAGCAGGTCAGTCCTGGTCCCTGGGGTCGTTCTTGCCCAGAGGCCAGACTCTACACTGCCCTGGTCTTAGTCCATTCAGTGCCTCCCTGCCCGACTCTCCAGCCTGCCCAGGTCCCACTGAATGGTGGCCCAGCCTGCTGGGGTGTTGACCACCCCTCCCAGCTCTGTGCCACCCTGCTGACAGTGCTCTCTGTTTCCCAACCCACGTCATTAACACGCAGACTGAACAGCACTGGTCCCAGCACCGACCCTACACAGGAGCACCAAACGGAGGCCGTTCGGCTGAAGCGTCACCCTAGCCTCACTTTTCAGTGAAGGAGACTCACGCTGGAACAGCTGAGCTGAGCCCAGCCCCTCGCAGCCGTGTTTGGGCTTCTCCTTTGGAAGCCAAATCTCATTCGCAGCGCTGCCGCTCATTTATGGGACAAAACGAGCCGTTCCCTGCCCCACAGCCCAGTAACGACGTTTGCCCAAGAATGGGGCGCTCCAAGCCTGGCGAGTGAGTTCTGCATTCTAAATCAATTTGTCAGGATGGTAATTTCAGCTTTGAGAGCAACAAAGAGCCTCCTGAATTCCCACTTAACGCCGGCATTGAGCTGCAGCGGTCTTTTGACGGCGCTGGAAGTTTACACTGCAAACACGGCCCGACACGCTGGCACTGGTTCTCCTTTCCCCCCACTACCTCGTCGCTGCCTTCGGTTTGCCAGCACTGGGAACGGATCTAGCTCAAAAATAACCTTATTAATTTTATTTTGCTCCTTCCCCCTGTCACTTGGCTGAGATCCCCGGTCTGTTTCACCGCTCGGCTGCGCAGACACTTCTGCCGACACAACCAAGGAGCTTCAAGGACTGCGCGAGCTTGAACCGCAGCCAAGACCCACTGCGTGCTGAGCTCCGGTCTGCACCCGAGCAGACAACTTTAATGTAGTAGGTGTGAAGGATGCTGAGAGGTCTGTAAATGTTGTGATCACACAGCTCGGTGGTGATACTGATCTACGGGGTTTGCTGTCGCGGGAGCGTAAGGGGTTAATTCAAGTGCGTTATTCAAAGGCGATGGGCACCACGGCTCCCTAGGGGCACCTCTGAGACAAGGACATCCCTGGGTTTAAGGGTTTACATTTCATAGCATCATTAGGGATCGGAAGGGACCTCGAGAGATCATCCAGCCCAATCCCCCCACTGCCACAGCAGGATCCCCTGGATCTAGTCATTAGAGGTCAGAAGGGACCCTGGGAGATCACCCAGTCCCATCCCCCTGCCACAGCAGGATCCCCCAGACCAAGTGGCACAGGAACATCTCCAGGCAGGTTTAAGTAGATGTCTCACATATATAAACTTCTCAAGTGTGATTCAGCTCTAATTCAGACTGTGCCAGAAGAATCCCGGCAGCAAGAACTTGTACAAAGCCTTTGAGAAGGAACAAAACACCCAGCCTCCAGAGACAGCACCAGGAGGCTGTCAGTGAACAGCACAGCACCGGAGTGACACTTCTCAGGCTGCCTTTTGTCTCCTCTCTTCCCAAACTGCTCTCCTAACACTTCTGTGAGCAAGAAGACAGAGCAGAAAAAGCCTTCACTAAAGCAACTCGCCACCCACCATCACCCCATTTGCATCTATGGGTCCTTCCCTCCATCCATCTCTCCATCCATCCTTCTTTCTCTCCATCTGTTTGTTGAAGTTAGATCATAGGCTGGACCTGATGATCTTGAAGGTCTTTTCCAGCCTCAATAATTCTGCGATCACCCCCTCTCTCTCTCACTCCCTGTCTGTCTCTCTCTCTCTGTTATCTATCTCTAATCAATGACTGAGTCACCACCCCCGGGTGCGTTTAAAGATCATTCGGATGAGGTGTTGAGGGGGTTTAGGGGTGATCCTGTGAGTTAGGGTGGATGGTTTGTCTAGGTGGTCCTGCTGGGGCAGGGGGATTGGACTGGATGGTCTTTCAAGGTCCCTTCCGATCCCTAATGGTGCTGTGGTTGGACTGGATGATCCCAGGGGTCCTTTCCAACCAGAGTGGCTCTGTGAACAGCCTCCTCTCTTCAGAGAGAACAACACGTGGCTGCAGTGAGCTGAGGGTGGAAACCACAGCAAGGCGTCAGGAAATTAGCACATTCACACCTCCAGCCCCTGTGCCTGGGCCCAGAGCCCCCCAACCCCACCGCGAGGTCTGCGTTCTGCGTCCCCAGCTCCGCCTGGCCTGGCAGCAGAGCGCTGCCCGCCCGGGCCACAGCCGGTGCTCTCAGAGCCCCGTGAGCGGCAAGCGCTGCGTTGGCCGGACGCAACAGTGGATCTGAACGCCGGGTGTCCCCTCCACAAACTCCACCCGCGGCGGTGCTTCCGAAGGACAGCCTTGCCTTAATCTCAGGTGATCACAGCTAGCACAGCTCTGCTGGCTTCAGCTGCTGAGAGCCAGGACTCCTGACACCGGAGCCCAGCGCTGCTCCTACCAGCGACCTGCAGAGACTAGAACCGGCGCGAGAAGCACCGACGGGCGTCGCCAGGCTGGCCAGAAGGAAGCACCGGTGCCCTGGCTCCTCTGACAGCTCCCCCCTAACTGGGCACAGATGGGTGAAAACACACCCCCAGCACAGGGGGACTTTCTTTAATCATTAATTTTTTGCCTAATTGGCCAGATGGCTTCAGCTCCTAGCGCCCACTTTATCTGCTGTTGTGTCATTTTCGGGGTGAAACAGGCTGGGTTCTGTTAAAGTTTTATGGCTCCTGAAGCACTTTGTTGTTGTCTTTTGATCTCTGCTAACAGCTGAACGGGAGGGATTCGTGTGTTTAGTTCCTGCTTTCCCCCTCAGAAGGCTTTCCCACTGCTGATGGAGTTTGCACAAGTCACAGCGCGACACGGCCTTTGCTGGGCTGATGCCCAGGGTGCAGCTCCAGGAGGAGCCCAACGCTCAGAGCGCCTCCGCTCACCACACGCGCGCGTTGCTAGTGAGCACAGGGCATCTTCCTCTCACAGAACACGAGGGCTTGCAAGGGACCTCCAAAGATCAGCCAGCCCAGTCCCCCTGCCGCAGCAGGATCATAGAGTCAACCTTTAAAAGCCCCAACAAGCCAGAGCAATGCAGCAACAGAAGCAAGAAGGGAAGAGAGGCAGAACCCCCGCTCCTCTCCTGTCTGACTTTATCGTTCACTGCAGCAACGGGCGTCTCTGCAAGAACAAAAGGAAACCAGCCGGAGGTATAATTAGACTTTCCAACACTCACAGAACTCCTTCTTTTCTCCTTTTCTCCCCAGAGAAAGATGATTCAGGTTCCTCAATGCCCGTGATCTAACCGAAATACAGAGGGAGCCGTGCGGCTATGGCTCGGGCTGGAAGCCAGGAGCCTTTTGGCACAGAGCTGGTGGCCAGTCTCTGGAGCAGTCTGCTCGCCTGGCAGTGGAGAGCAGAACGATATACAAACAGAGAGTGAGCATTCCCATGGAGAGGCCCAGACCGCTCGTGAAAATGTCCCTCACAACAAGAAAACAAGCAGAGGTTCCCACAGAACCCGCCCGGTAGATCCGGCAGCCCCTGGCTTGGATGGGTGCACCCTGCGCCGGGTTAGAGACCTCTGGGCACAGAGGATGGTTGGGAAGGGTGACCCATCCAGTTACTGTCCAGTGGTGTCCCCCAGGGACCAGTTCTATTCAACATCTTTACTGGTGACCTGCATGAGGGGATCAAACCTACCCTGAGTAAATTCATGGATGACGACAGGTTGGCGGGGAGGGCTGATCTGCTGGAGGAGATGAAGATGCTGCAGAGACGTCCGGACAGGCTGGGTCAATGGGCAGAGACCAATGGGATGAGTTTGGGCAGAGGCCAATGGGATGAGGTTGGGCAGAGCCAAGGGAAGGGTCCTACACTTTGGCCAGAAGAACCCCCTGCAGCTACAGACTGGGGGATGAGTGGCTGGGCAGAGAGGGACCTGGCAGCACTGGCTGAACAGGAACCAGCAGGGTGCCCAGGTAGCACGAAAGGCCAATGGCATTCTGGCTTGGATCAGCACCAGTGTGGCCAGCAGGGCTAGAGACGCCATCCTCCCCCTGTACTGGGCATGGGGGAGCCTGTTAAGTTTAAGGAAAACATGAGAAACGTCTGGATGCCTAAAAAACAAGAAGAGCACTTGCACACGGAGTCCAAATCCTACAGACAGCTGCATCAGTCGTACTAGTCAACGAGTAGTCAACTAGTCATCCCTGCAGCAGACACACCGGACCGGGATCTGGGGAGGCTTTTGGCACCGGGCTGCCGCTGACGGCAAAGGCTGACGTCACTCTGGCGAAGCCGTCGGAGGCAGAGGTGGATTCCGAGGCAGCCGTAAATCAAGAGTAATGACCAGCGGCTGTGACGACTTAAGGAAGGGGATTAATAAGAGCAAGAAGTGCCCAACCGAACGTAAGCAGCCTGGCCTTTCCTTTAATGAAGAAGGAAAACGTGAGGCTGAGTGGACGACCAGAATTTTTATTTGGCTAATACTAGCGTTAAATGGAACGAGTCGTTAGCGGCGGCATTCGAGGCGAGGGAAGAACCAGAGCTCGTGGGGCCGCAGGCCAGCGAGGGACTGAGGGGAACGTGTGCCAGCAAGAAAGCCGATGAATCACAGCGACTGCTTTCTGTTACAGCAGCAAGATCAATTAGATCTGCAACAGCTGAAAACCATTAACTGCTGTTGGCTGCTGGTAGCCTTAACGGGGCTTTTTCCTGCTCAGGACCCTGTTGTCAGTTTATCACTTTGCTGCCCAAACGTTCTGCCTGGAGCCCCGGTAATCTTAGCCGTAGAGCCGTGAGGAACAAAAGGAGACCTCCCGGCGTACAAATGGAGGTATTAAATATTACTAACCTGTTTATAGATGAAACACAGCCTCGCTGCCAAAGGGGTCGGTGCCGCGTCAGAGACGTCTCTGTGCTGTGTTTTCGTGTTTGAGCCGGGGAAGCGCTAATAGCTGCTTACTACGAGCTGTGCTAATTCATCCGGAGCCAGGCGTGCAAGGGGGAAACAACTGGGCCAGAAAAGCTTCCCTGGAGCAGCCAACAACGTCAGACCTGTGGGACTGCTGTTCTGCTCCCTGTCCTGGGGTCCCGTTCTGTCCCCACGGACTAAAGGTGCTCGGCCCCTTTTGCTTTCAAATCAGCAACACATCCCCCTCTCTAAAGCACACAGGAACCAGCACGTGAGGGATCGGAAGGGACCTCCAAAGGTCATCCAGCCCAGTCCCCCTGCCACAGCAGGATCCCCTAGATCCAGTCATTAGGGATGGGAAGAGACCTCCACAGATCATCCAGTCCCATCTCCCTGCCAGAGCAGGATCCTCTAGATCCAGTCACTAGGGATTGGAGGGGACCTCAAAAGGTCATGCAGCCCAGTCCCATATCCCTGCCACAGCAGGATCCCCTAGATCCAGTCATTAGGGATTGGAAGGGACCTCGAAAGATCATCCAGTCCCATACCCCTGCTACAGCAGGATCCCCTAGATCCAATCACACAGGAACATGGCCAGGAGGGCTGGAAACGCCTCCAGAGAAGGAGACTCCACAACCCCCCTGGGCAGCCCCTGCCAGGGCTCTGTTTATCTGCAGCACAATTTATGAGTTTCTGATTGTCTCAAGACAGAAAGACATCCTTTTCTTGTGGTGTTGTTTACAAACCCATCCGGAGCGACAGGCAGTTGTCGACTGGAGAGGGTTTATTCCTCTGCTCATTACCAGCCCAGCCTCAGGCACCGGTATCTCCCGACCGTTGCAGCTTGGCTTTGTCAGTTCAGGCTACCCCCTTCCTTTACCATCTCAGGGGCTGCTTTTACAGGCTTTCAGCTTGTTGGGTGGGAAACATCAGGAACACCACAGCTTACCCCAGGCTAAATTAATGCCTCCCACATGGGGAACTATGCAGGCAAGTGTTGGGAGCTTTTCGGTCGTGTGGGACAGGGGAAATGAAATGCCACCAGTGATTGATGTTCACTGGGTTCAACTGAGAAACAAGCCTGTCTGCTTCAAACAAAGAACCACAGCACATCAGGGACTGGAAGGGACCTCCAAAGACCATCCAGTTCCATCCCCCTGCCAGAGCAGGATCCCCTAGATCCAGTCACAGAATCACAGGACCTTAGGGGTTGGAAGGGACCTCCAAAGACCATCCAGTTCCATCCCCCTGCCAGAGCAGGATCGCCTAGATCCAGTCACAGAACCACAGGACCTTAGGGGTTGGAAGGGACCTCGAGAGACCATCTGTCCGGAGCCTGACAAGTGGACCAGTCTGTGCCCAGCAGAGGCGACTGCTGCCCCAGAGGGGACAGGCTCAACACCCCGTCTCGCTCCCAGGCGCAGTGACGACCGCTTGCTTTCGCCCAGCGTGCGAGTTGTGCCAGCCCAGCGCGCAGGGACGAGAGCCAGGCAGGCACCAAGCGACATTGCCTTGTGTTTCCCCGCACAGACAGGGGTTTTTGCTTAAATCACAAAGTTCTTCCAGGGCTGCTGAGATTTATCTCTCGATCTCGTTCGTAGCGCATGACGCGGTCACGCAGAAGGGCCCTGGGTTTGCTCCGGTTCCAGCAGCACTAGTCACGGTGACGTCGACAAGGCTCGAGCTCCCCGGCGAGAAATGCGGGTGCGTTCTGCCAGCTGCACCCCAAGGTCCCCACTACCACAGTCCACAAGCCTGAATCTAGACAACTACTTCAACATTTAATACCCCCTTGAAATACCCTGGCTTCAGGTGGCCTTAGGGCTTAGCAAACACACATCCCAGGGGCACCTGAAACTGCCCCAAGTGGGTGGCTTCCATCTTTTGAGGTGGCACCGAACAAGGCTTTTGGAGATTTCATGTCTCAGAGGTTCAAAGCAGCAGCACTTGCTCCTGAAAACATATCACAGCTCACTTCGTGGATCCTTAGGTGGTCAAATGGTGTTGGAGAGACCTCCTGCCACCGCACCCTGCAAAGACCTGGCCACCTGCACTTTGCTTGCACTGTCAGTCCTTGAACCACATGGAGGTCGTGTTAGCTGCTGACATGAACCAGCACGTGTGGTGAGAAGCTTGATGTCAGGAAGGGAAGACTGCCCTAGGTTTGCTGCTTTGGAGAACCCTGTCCGTTCCCCCAAAGCAGACAGCTCTGGCTCTGACATCAAACGCTCCTCTCCCCCAGCAAAGGGCACGATAAGGAGGCAGTTGAATAGACGGAGCTCGCGCACCATGGTGGTGGTGGCCTCGCCACCCCATCCAGACTGGCTGAGCAAAGCATCAACACAACTGCCACAGATCTCTCTCCTTCCACCAGAGGCTGCGGCACAAAAGAGAGAGAGGCAAACTCGTGGAGGAAGGGAGAAGCTATGACTTCAGAGACAGCCTGTGGCTGTCACCCAGGAACCAGACTGGAAAATATTCTGCTCTACTGCTGCTCCCTGCAGGGTTTCTTTTTGTGAAACCGAGGGTGATCTCAACGGCTGCAAAACCAGACATCAGGAGTCAATCGTTACACAACAGTTGCCACAGCAGGCTGGAACAGAGGAGGTTCCACATCAGTGTGAGAAGGACCTTCTTGCCAGTGGGGGTGCCAGAGCCCTGGCAGGGGCTGCCCAGGGGGGCTGTGAAGTCTCCTTCTCTGGAGAACCCGCATGGACGTGCTCCTGTGCGACTGGATCCAGGGGACCCTGCCGTGGCAGGGGGATCGGGTGACCTTTCGAGGTCCAGTCGCTAGTGTCCTGTGTCAGCACCCATCCTTGAGAGGCTGCAGCTTTGAGGAGAGAAAGGACAGAGCTTGCACCAGTGCACAGGACACAGCACTGCATCAGAGAGCCCCCAGCACATCTCAGCCAGGAGCTTCTGCCGTTGGAACTGCACCTGGTGGTGGCCAGTGTTTGCTGCCTTCTGACTACAATTATCGCGGGGGCAGCACCTGAAGGAACAACCCGGCCTGAGTCCCGCGAACGAGATCAAAGCCAGAGCAGACTTTTCCCCTCTCTCTCTGTCTTTCGGGCTCGAAGGCTTTGTTCCAGCAGTGCTAGTCAGCAGAAACGCGGAACGGCCCGGTGATTACTCTGTTTTTAACAGATGACTCATCCCCTAATGAATCTTCAGGGAAAAAAGAGCGCTGGGCTTGCCGATGTCTCGCCCGGAGTAGCCGCAGGCTTCGGCGAGCCAAGCCTCGCGCGCTCAGGAGCACAAGCACGCAGCAGTGCGTCAGCGACGAGCGTGCTCTGCATCAGCTAGCCCGCGCCCTCTCTTGGGGCGAGTGCTCCAACCTTATTACTGTGGCGAGCATTAGGCAACTGGCAGCCCGTCGCTCCAGCCCAGTGCTTTTCTTACCTTCTCCTTCACCAGGAGACCCAGTGCTGCTGAGCTGCTCCATCCTCACAGAGCCACGCAGCGACTGGGGCTGGAAAAGCCCTCTGAGCTCATCCAGCCCAGCCCCTAGTCTAACAGTGACAGCTGCAGGACCGAGCTGGGCCGGTGGCCAGTGCGGCTGGACCTCGCGGGTCAGTGTGTTCACCGCTCCTCCACCGCCAGCTCAGAGCTGGTTACCACGGACGCGCCGTTGGCTTTGCACAGGGAGGAGGCGCTTGCCCCGATTAGGCTCCTGCGGGTGGGAGCCGCTCCCGTGACTCAGTCACGCGGCGTGAACGCTCCTCCCCGGACCTGCCCTGCGCACGGACCGCGGCAAGAAAAGTGAGTAAATGAGGGGAAAATGGGGTTCTCGGCCGTTTCGTGTTCCCAGCTGCCGCGTGTGATGCTTCAGCCCAAAGATCTTCAAGACTCCAAAACCCTTTTCCTGTGTTTTGATTGCACTAGTCCATGGAATGATTTTAACTGGAATTTGTTTGTATTTCATGCATGTCTGACTTGTGGTAGAGCTTCTCTGTGCATCTGCCTGTGCTAGCGACCGCTGAAGCCTGCTGTTGTCTCTCCCTGTAGAACGTCTCCCTTGCTGCTTTGGTTCACACAATCACAGAACATCAGGGATTGGAAGGCACCTCCACAGATCATCCAGTCCAATCCCCCCACTGCTGCAGCAGGGTCCACCAGATCCAGTCATTAAGGATTAGAAGACACCTCCAAAGATCACCCAGTCCAATCCCCCCACTGCTGCAGCAGGATCCCCTAGATCCAGGCATTAAGGATTAGAAGACACCTCCAAAGATCACCTAGTTCCATTCCCCTGCCACAGCAAGGTCCAGCAGATCCAGTCACACAGGAACATGTCCAGGTGGGTTTTAAACGTCTCCAGAGAAGGAGACTCCACCACTCCCTGGGCAGCCCCTGCCAGGGCTCTGGCACCCAGTCACTTCTGTGAATCAAACAGTGGAAGTAATTTCATTTCCATCAGCTTAGTGATGAACATGTCAAGCAACAGAGAGCGAGGAGCTGTGAATGTGCCTCATGTGCGGGTGCTTCGACACCCCTTTGTTCTCCGGTTCCCAAGCCAGTTACATCCCCAGAGTGATCCTGCACGACGGTGTCTCAACGCGAACGCAGGGCAGTGCTGCCCCACCAGCGCACGGGAGTCCCTGTGTCTTGGGCCAACAACGTCACCTTCCACTGGCCACGTCTTTAACCTAGTGAAGATGGGCGTGCAGCAAGATGGATAATCACTGGTGCACATACGCCCTCTCCTTTACCTCCATGAAGAAGAAAAGGGCTTCCTGCCGTCCAACCTAGCCCTCCCCAGCACAGCTTCAGGCCCTGCCCTCTCGCCCCGTCCCCAATTGCCTGGATGACAACTAGCCAACCCACTGGCCACTCCATTTACCGTGAAGAGTACAAGCAAATTCCTCTGTGGGGAGAACACCTGGCACCCATTCAGTAGTCCTGAAATAACTCTGGAAGTTCCTGCCTGGTAACAGCTACAGCAGCTTACTTGTTCCATTGATCAGCAGCAATCAATCAGATGTTTTGGAGTGAAGAAGTGCGTTGAGCAAACGGTGCCGCGCGCAGGGCGAGGAAGGCTACCTGTGCGCAGATCAGCGCCGCTCCTCACCACCAAACACCGAGAGCCCAGCTGTCCTCCAAGCAAGGGCCGGCCTGTCGGGCGGGCTGAGGGGAGCACAGCCCAGCCCGCGTGCTCGAGGCGACCTCCTCGTCCTCACAGCACCTGACAACCGCCCAGAAGAGCTCCCGCCGCCGCGCGTTCGAGCTGACAACAGGCTGGACCCGCGAACGCGTCATCCGGAGCAAGTTACGGCTTAAGCGTTAAGCTAATGAGACAGTCAACACACTGGGAAATTCTAATCTCATCACAAATCAGATCACAATGCATCCTGGCTAATTAGCAGCAGAAAGCTGTAATAAATGACTCGTGCTGCTTCTTGTCCACTAAACTGGCTTCGCCGTGCTCTGAGGAGCTCTGAATACCAGCCCTCTGCCTCTCCCTAATGAAGGGCTGTTGAAGTACCAGCTTTCCCTTCTTTTACAGGGTTTGGGGCTGCTCAGCCGGAGGAAGGGGGGGTGAGGGGAGACCTCATCACTCTACAGCTCTCTGAAAGGACCCTGCAGTGATGCTGGTGCTGGGCTCTTCTCACAGGTCATCAGCGACAGAAGCAGAGGGAAGGGCTTCCAGCTTCAAAGGAGGAGGGTCAGACTGGCCATCAAGAAGAAATTCTTCCTGGAGAGTGGTCAGGGACTGGACTGGGCTGCCCAGGGTTGGGGTTGGGTCCCCATCCCTGGGTGTGTTTAAAAGTCACCTAGATGTGGTGATGGGGGGATCTGGTTTGGGGGTGACTTTGTAGAGTGGGGCTGACAGTTGGACTTGATGATCCTGGGGGTCTTTTCCAACCTGAGTGATTCTGTGTTTGGTCTTGGAAAGCTCCTGGTCTTGGAAAGCGATGGGTATTTTCCTAAGCGGGGAGCAGGGGATGTTTTCAGAACACACAGTGACAGCAAGGCAGCACCAAGAGCAGAGCTTGGCTCCTGGATGAAGCTGCTAACTCCGCTCTTCTCAGAGGCACCACGTTTCTCACGTGTCCCCAAAGTGAGGGTTCCCAACCTACGACCAAACTCTGCCCAGCCCACAGTCTGGAGAAAGTCCAGGGGGATGACTGTCGCCACTTGTCCTGGCCCTGTGCTCGTTGCATCGCGCCGCTGTGCTGACTGGGCTACTTCAGTCAGCTCTGCCCTAGCCACCCCCAAGTCTCCACAGTGCAATTATTTCACTCTTCCTCTTGCCATGGAGCTGATAGACCTCAGAAGACTCCACTTGTTCTGGCAAATAGAAAGACCCTTCCGAGGGGCAGCGGTGGCTGCGGGAGAGCTGAGCAGCGCTGGAAGCAGAGGAGCAGCCGGTCTGAGAGCCGAGGAGAAGACACTGACGTTGGGTTCTCAAGCCGAGCTGCCCCCTGCAAAGCAGCTCCCCGGGGAGCAGCTCCTTGTACGAGGAGTGGGAAACACGGAGGCAGGGGAAGCGTGAGCTCAGGCGAAGAGACAGTGAGCACAGGGCTCCTTCCAGAGTGACTCACCCAGCCTCTGGGATGGAGGAAACCGATCCCTCCATAAATCAGCATCTTTGCCGACTCTCCGCACAGGGGCACGCGGCCGCGGGAAGGGCTGCTGCTCACGGCTTCCAGCGGCTCCTGGGATGGTGCTGGGGGGTGGCAGCTGGATAGAGGCTTGGTGGAGATGGCGTTTGGTGGCAGAGAAGGAGGTCACTTAAAGAAGCGTTGGCATCACTAACAAGTCGCTGGAGCAAAGCCACAGTCCATCCACAGCACAGCTGGCTACAGCGAGATCCGTTCAGGCTCGTGGGCCACCGGGCACTTTCCTTGTGAGCCAGAGTTCACTCTCCGTAGGCGCCAGTAATGCTGTTTCTTGTCACAGAGCTCAGTCTGATATTTCATCCAAAAGAGAAGGATATTTTGGGGAAAACATACCTTTTTTTACACAGTTATTAGACTGTAATAGAAACAGTGGGGAAAACCCAGTCTTGATTCCTCAGCTGCGCGACACCGAGCGAGGGAGCGTTAGGAACCCGCGGGGAGGAGAGGCCCTCTTCTCGTGAGCACTGTCATCATCTTGTGCCTTCAAAAGCTGAAGAGCTTCTACTCTCATAGCCGGCAAACAGCACCCCAGATTTAATTAAGTGCTGCACCAAATATTAAATTAGTTTCACTATTAATTAATCAGGGCCAATGATTTGAGAGTAAGACTTTTATTAGAAGCTGCTGGAGAGAGTCCAGAGCAGAGCCAGAAAGATGATGAAGGGAGCAGAACATCAACCTGCTGAGGAAAGGCTGAGGGAGTTGCTTCTCCTTAGCTTGGAAGAAAGGAGCCTGAGGGGTGACCCCATGGATGTTGCTCAGTATGTGAAGGGTGGGTGTCAGGAGGATGGAGCCAGGCTCTGCTCAGGGGCACCCAGTGACAGGACAAGGGGCAGTGGGTGTGAGCTGGAACACAGGAGGTTCCACATCAGTACAAGATGGACCTTCTTCCCAGTGAGGGTGCCAGAGCCCTGGCAGGGGCTGCCCAGGGGGGTTGTGGAGTCTCCTTCTCTGGAGACATTTCAAACACACTTGGACATGTTGCTGTGTGACTGGATCCAGGGGATCCTGCTGTGGCAGGGGGATGGGACTGGATGATCTTTCAAGGTCTCTTCCAACCCCTGATCCTTATAGGCAAGACCACAAGAAAATGAGATTCAATAGGCTTTTTCAACCTTCCTTGAGCAAGAGAACTGCTGACGCTGTTGGGAACCCTCTCGCTCAGGGAGAAGCATCCCCTCAGCTCTCCCAACCTGGGAAGGCTCTCGTTTGACTGAGCCAAAGATGAAAGCAAAAAGCAGCCCCAAAACAATCCCAGCTGTAGCCTTTCACACGTCCTCAGTGCTTCGGTTCCCTCCACCAAGAGCAGAACAGCCTTGAGAGGATGAGCAGCAGTGTCTGCAACCATGGAAACTGCAGCTTGCCTGGCTTTCCTGTGAGTTGGGCAACCAGCCCTGTCTGAAAGCTACTTTCCACACGGTTTTGCAATCAGCGAAGTGGAGTCTGAGCGCAGCGAGTTGGAGAGCAGCAGTAAACAGCCCGGCACACCTCATCCCCCAGGCTGGAGCTGGGGCGGAAGGCAGCTCAGAATCGCCCTCTGGCACTGGAATCACTGGGTCTTCGTCTGGGCTTCTAACCCGCAGAGTTAAGGGAAAGCAGGACAGACAGTTGTACCGGGGGACACGGGTACCCTGCAGGACAGAGTTGGCACGTCTTTTGGGGGGCTTCTGATATCTCATTTGGAATAAAGCTTCTGTCCTGGGTGACTTGGTCCGGGTGATGCTGCTCTGGCAGGGGATTGGACCAGGTGGTCTTTTGAGGTGCCTTCCAATCCCTAACGATTCTATTGAGAAACTATAAAGAATCCAGAGTGCAAAACTTTTGAGTCCTCAGTTTTGTTGCCCCAAAGCCTAACAGATCAGGTGAAGAAGACGTGTCATAGAACAGAAACACAGGAACACTCAGGTTGGAAAAGACTCCTGGCATCAGCAAGTCCAATCATCAACTCTACAAGTTCACTCCAAAACCAGGTCCCCCAACACTACATCTAAGTGACTTTTAAACTCATCCAGGGATGGGGAATCAACCACTGCCCTGGGCAGCCCATCCCAGGGCCTGACCACTCTCTCTGAGAAGAATCTCTTCCTCATGGCCAGTCTGACCCTCCCCTGTTGGAGCCTGAAGCCCTTCCCTCTGGCTCTGTCACTACTGACCTGTGACCAGAGCCCAGCACCAGCATCTCTGCAGGGTCCTTTCAGATAGTTGTAGAGAGCGATGAGGTTTCCCCTCAGCCTCCTCTTCCTCCAGCTCAACAGCCCCAACTCTCCCCATCAGATTGGTTCCCCAGGCTCTTCCCCAGCTCTGTTGCCCTCCTCTGCCCTTGCTCCAGCCCCTCGATGTCTCCCTTGGACTGAGGTGCCCAAACCTGGCCCCAGTGCTCAAGGTGTGGTGCTTGGTTTCTCCTTTCTTTTCAACGAAGCAACGTCTTCAGGAGGAAGACTCCTCAAAACAGGCTCAAAACACCAGCAAAGACCCAGGAGCCAGGCAGAGACTTGCGTTCAGGCACTGACCTACTTCCCACTCCCGACCCCCCCGCCGCGGAGGGAGGCAGAGCGCTCCTCCAGCGAAGCCGGGAGGCTGGGGCTCCTGCTGCTGGGGACAGACAGAACGCTGGCAGGCGACGCGGGAGCGGAGCCACCGCACCCTTCCCTCTCGTGAAACCACGCGAGCCACGGCCACGGCGCCCGAGCGCCGGGTGAGCGGGACCCATCGACCGGCGGCAGCGGGGCACCAGCGCGCCTGCCCCGCAAGCCCTGCCCCGGGACACAGGCAGGAGCAGGAGGTTTGTAGTCTCCCAACGCTCTGCAGAGCTGCCCGCGCAGGTACCGCGACGCGCAGAGGCTCCGCGGGCGCTGCGAGGCCGTCGCTCCCGTCCACCCTCAGGCGGCTCGGCCGGCGGCGCTGCGGGCTGTGCTACCGGCAGGAACCGGGGCGAGGTCTGTGCTTCGGCCGGGGTGTCACTGGGCAGACGCAGAACCGTGGTTGACACCTTGTGATCGTGACGAAACACTGTGACCTAGCTGACGAAAATCAAACCCGCAGAGATTGACAGGATATTGCTGAGGATGGAGAAGCCCCCCGAGCTCAGCCAGCCCTGAGCAGGACCCAACATCACCACAGAGCCCAGACCGGGGCACTCAGGGCCAGAGCCAGGCTGCCCTGCAACACCTCCAGGGATGATGGGGACTCCCCCACTGCCCTGGGCAGCCCAGTCCAGGCTCTGAGCACCCTTTCCATGAGGAAGGGCTTCCTGACACCCAGCCTAACCCTCCCCTGGTGCAGCTGCAGGCTCTGCCCTCTCGTCCTGGTGCTGGTTGCCTGGGAGCAGAGCCCATTGTGCTGTGACACACAACAGCAGTTCTGCAGAGATCCCCTTTTAAAGTCAGACCGAGCAGAGTTAAATGCATTCAGCACAGAAACATGCCAGAGAGGGTTTTGTTAGCCTTCTAAAAATATTTAGTGCTAAATATTTTTATCACATACTTAACAGTGCTGGGAATGCTTTTGAGCAACTTCCTCACCGTGCTCCGTCTCCAAACGTGGCACAGGGCAGTGAAAACACGGTCCCAATTACACAGGACACGCAGGGTGTTTGGCTGAATGTTTTACCAGAGCCTGCACAACCTGCAACAGCACTTTCTGCTGTCCCTGCCTGAACACACACTCGGTCTTGCACAAGAGAAACTAGCAGGTAGCACTTAATTGCAATAAATGTCTGTAATACCTATGGAAAGGCAGAGGAACAGATGCTTTAAAAACAGATCAAGTAATAAAAGAGACTAGAAGAACTTTTCACATCATCACATAACATCAGGGATGGGAAGGCACCTCCAAAGACCATCTGGTCCAATCCCCCCACCACAGCAGGATCCTCTAGATCCAGTCACACGGGAACATGTCCAGGTGGGGTTGAAACCTCTCCAGAGAAGGAGACTCCACAACCTGCCTTCCAACAATGACTGAAGGAGCTCCCATCAACTTTGGGCTCAGCAGATCGTGCCCACTATGAACTGGATGCCTGTCTAACGGTGAGGCTACACACAGCCTTCCTTTGCAGAGGTGCTCAGAAGCTACCAGAGTGGTTTGTTGATGAGTTAACTGGCCCATGTGAAAGCACAAGTGGAACCCAAACACGACAACCTGTCGCAGGAGCACACAACATCCCAGACTGCATCAATGATTAAAAGGGAGACTCTGCAGAACCCCCTGCTTGATCAGCTCAGGCACTGAATGATCACGAGAGAAGTCGACTTAGGAAGCACTGGTGACAATCACTAAGTAATTTGTGGTTGCACTCCCAGAGTTTAATTAATAATGTGAACTTCAACTACAGTATTCCCCTGCAGTGACTCTTATATGCCAAGGGTTCAGAGACTCACAGACCATTGGGCATTGGAAGGGCCCTCAAAAGCTCCTCTAGTCCAATCCCTCTGCCAGAGCAGGATCTCCTAGACCAAGCTGACTGAGAAAGAGGAGCAGGCAGTCTGCACCTGTATAATCCAGTCCCCAATGAGACCATCACGGGATCCAGCCAGCTGAGAACCCACCTTTTACTGCTCCTTGCTTTCATGGAGCTTTGCTCACAAGCCCAAAATATTGGGCATCAGCATCCCAAAACAAACACTGGCCCCTTCAGAAACCGCCACCAAAAGGCTGGAAAACGCACGGAAGGGGTTATATTTGAGCAGCTATTTATAAAGCAATCAGCCCTGACATCAGAACGTTCCTCCGTCACCACAGGAGAGGGGAGTTTAATTCTGAGGGATCAGGCTGCTCGCTTCACTCCGAGGTCTCCAGTTCCTCCTTTCCAAACCTAGCGCCAACGACCAGCGCGTAACTGCTCCGCGGTAACTGCCTCCAGCACCCCGAGACAACGACAATTCCAGAGGCACAAAGGTGTCCCCGCTGCACAAACACGTTGCAGCCGGCAAACGCCACTTGTGAGGACGTGAATCTTTAACACCTCTGCTCTTTGAACACGGCTCCTTCCCTCCGCACAGCGTCACGAGCTGGTTGTGCAAAGCGCTGCGCTGAGAAGTAAATAAGATCCCGGCAGCGGCTGCTGTGTCCTACTTCTGCGGCTGATCCGAGCGCTGATAACTCACTGCTGCACTGGGCGGGTTCTCCCCGTCGGGTCAGGAGCTGCAGTCACCTTCAGGGAGGTGCCGTGTTCCTGTCGCGTACCCAGCGTTCAGGGTGTCCCGGGGGAAGGGCTGGTGGTCACTACGAAGTGAGGAGCATGTGCCAGCCACGGGAGGGGAGCTGAGCAACACCTGATGTGCCACAAGGAAATCACAGGATCCCAGGGCATTAGGGATGGGAAGGGACCTTGAAGGATCACCCAGTCCAGTCCCCCTGCCGCAGCAGGATCCCCTAGATCCAGTCATTAGGGACTGGAGGGACCTCGAAGGATCACCCAGTCCAGTCCCCCTGCCATCCCCTAGATCCAGTTGCACTGGGAACAGTCCAGGTGGGTTTTCAATGTTTCCAGAGAAGGAGACTCCACAACCCCCCTGGGCAGCCCCTGCCAGGGCTCTGGCACCCTCACTGGAAGAAGGTCCTTCTCACACTGATGTGGAACCTCCTCTGCACCAGCTCACACCCGCTGCCCCTTGTCCTGTCACTGGGTGCCCCTGAGCAGAGCCTGGCTCCATCCTCCTGACACCCACCCTTCACACATTGATCAACATCCATGGGGTCACCCCTCAGGCTCCCTTCTCCCAGCTCCAGAGCCCCAGCTCCCTCAGCCTTTCCTCATCAGGGAGATGCTCCCCTCCCTCCATCATCCCTGTGGCTCTGCACTGGACCCTGTCCAGCAGCTCTGTGTCCCTCTGGACCTGAGGGCCCCAGACCTGGCCACAGCAGGAAACAGATGAACTTCAGCACCAAACAAATGGCTTTCTGTCCCAATTCTGTTCCACATGAGCCTGCCAGGACAGCCTCTTGAGTCCACTAGCCAGCACTGAGGTGCCGCACCCAGCGCCGCGAACAGCATCGTTTTGAACAGCCTTCGGGTCCCTCGGCAGGGACGGCAACACGAGCATCTAACGCTTCTCCGCCGAACTCACGGGGACAAACGCGGGACGTGGAACGCAGGGTTAGCAGCAATATTTCTGAAGCAATTACCCTTAGCTGCAGCCTTCTTCAGCCACGGGCGCCTCAGCGCGGCGCCTCGTCTCTGCCGCGAACACACACGGCAGGAAGCACAAGGCTGTTCTTGTGCCAGCGAGCTGGTGAGAACCCACCCGCGCCTGAGGCAGCGCTGCCCTTGTGGCCATGAGCTCCTCTAGAGAGGTTCAGGGCAGCAGGCACTGCACGAGTGTCTTCTGCACTTCATTCCCCACCTTCTGTGTGCCAGGAACTTCAGCCCCCGCCCGCTCATCCTGGCGCTGGGTGCCTGGGAGAAGAGCCTGACCCCCACCTGGCTACAACCTCACTCCAGGGAGTTGGAAAGAGGGAGAAGGTCCTCCTTGGGTCTCCTCTGGAGTCACTCCCACAGCCCCACATCCTGTTTACTACTGGAGATCCAGAAGTGAATGCAGTGCTCCAGGTGAGGCCCCTCAAGAGCAGAGCAGAGGGGAGGTTCACCTCCCCGACCTGCTTGATCCAGCCCAGGACACAGCTCATCTTTGGGGTGGCCCTTGCACAGGGACGGCTCACGCTGAGCTTCTCATCTACCGACACCCCCAATCCCTTCTCCTGGGGACCACTCTAAATCCATTCATTCACCACCCAGCACGGATTTGTGCTTAGATGTAGGACCCTGCACTTGACCTTGTTGCACCTCCAGGGCCAGCTCTCCAGCCCGCCCCGGTCCCTCTGGATGCCCTCCCATCCCTCCAGCTCTAAGACAGTCCTTACTTCAACCACTTCCAGGTTTAGCTTGAACGGGAGGAACTGCTCTCTGAGGGCAGGACACGCACAGCGACGCCGGTTAGGGGACGTGGACTCGCAGAAACCTTTGAGCACGACTGCACTGCGCAGAACGTGGCAACTGAGGGGCAATAAGTTTCTTGGTTTATGGACTGGAACCGAAGCTGAATGAGCCCTTCATTAGTTTTCCAGTTTCATTACTCTTGCTCCAACAATAAAATTTAATAAAAAGAGTTGCTGCTGCTATTTCACAAGTGGCTGGGAGAGCCCAGCCCTGCAATTTCATCCTGGAGGACAGAGGACAACAAGTGCTTGCAGTTCTGGCCACAGATCTGATTTTGAAATCCTCTTCAAACGGCCTTACAGATCCAAATATTAACATGAAGAAATGGTTTGGCTACCCTGGGTCATGAGCTCTGGCTGTGGACCTGTTACGAACGAGTGGTATTTTCTGTCTCCTGCCAGACAGATGTCACCCAGTGACAGGACAAGGGGCAGCGGGTGTCAGCTGGAGCAGAGGAGCTTCCACATCAGTGTCAGAAGGACCTTCTGCCTGGTATGGCTGACAGAGCCCTGGCAGTAAGTGTGCAAATGACGTGCACCAGTGGGGAAAACCAGCAGCCAAGAGCCACTGGAAAGAGAGACAACCCAGGATGACCCCGGGGATGCCTGTGAAACACTTTAAACACCCCCTTGCAAAGCACCAGCAGGCCGGCTGCACAAGAAGCGAGAGATCTACTCCCAGCACCCAGCCTCGTGGGCTCCAAAACACCTTAGACAGCCTGTTCCTTCCACCTGCTCGAGGCGAGTGGACCTTCAGACGCGGCGAGATGACTTGTGCCGGGAGACGGACACGAAGGTGAAAACGGAAGCGGCGAGGAAGGGAGGTGACTAACTGGGCGCTGCCGTGACACCTCTTCACTGGAGAGAGAACACATGGACTTCTGGTGGCTTAAAGGAGCTGCTGAGGTTTGGCTGGTCTGATGTGGCAACTGAACCCACTGTTTTGCTACTGCTCTGGCAGGGGGTTGGACTTGATGCAGTGGAAGGGGCTGCCCAGCCTCCTCCTCTCCAGACTCAACAACCCCAGTTCCCTCAGCCGCTCTCCACAGGGGCTGTTCTCCAGCCTCGTTGCCCTTCTCTGGCCCTGTTCCAGTCCCTCAATGTCCTTCTGATGCTGTGGTGCCCAAAACTGGACCCAGTACTCCAGGTGTGGTCCTACGAGTGCAGAGCACAGGGGCACCACCACCTCCCTGCTCCTGCTGGTTACCCCCTTCCTGATTCAGGCCAGGATGCCGTTGGCCTTCTTGGCCACCTGGGCATCCTGCTGGCTCCTGTTCAGCTGGCTGTCACCCAACACCCCCAGGCAGCTCCCCAGCCTGCAGCTGCTGGGGGGTGGTTGTGACTGAGGTGCAGGACCCAGCACTTGGCTTTGTCTGACCCATCCCATCGGCCTCGGCCCCAGCTCCAAAATGGCTCGAGCATTCTTTTGCTTAAATTACTAGCCCCAAGTGATTTATTGTTCTTTGAGCCTCAGAAGAAACAGCTGCATTTCTGACACACTGGCATCAAAAGCCAACGGAGGACCAGAAGACCAGGGGTCTGAACTGGTGACCCCAGAACCCTGGAGACTGCACAAGCCCAGAGAGGTCTGAGGCTGCGGGAGCCGCGCGCAGCCCCCGATTCTCGCTGCGTTAGCGCCAGGAACAAGGACCACCTCACGGCAGGCGTGGAGGTTTGTGCTCGATGCAGCTCGTGCAGGAAGCTCGACAGCCCTGCCCATGCACTGCTGTTCTGCCCGGGTCCTGCTGCCAGCAGCAGTTACCTCTGATTAGAGCCCCCCGCCGAGTTAATCACTCTGATAACGCCAGGCGTTCCTGAGGAAGCCCCCCTAATGCTCAATTCAAAACGGAGTGACCAGTAGCTTTCACAGAATCACAGCACATGAGGGATGGGAAGGGACCTCAGAAGGTCACCCAGTCCCATCCCCCTGCCAGAACAGGATCCCCTAGATCCAGATCCAGGGGGTTTTAAAGGTCTCCAGAGAAGGAGACTCCACAACCCCCCTGGGCAGCCAGTGCCCCGTCACTGTCACTGTGAAGCAGGTCCTTCTCATACACTGAGATGGAACCTCCTCCGCTCCAGCTCGCACACAGAGGTGACAAGGAGTTCACAGCCACGAGCAGGAGCGACTCCTGGGGCCACCACGGCACGGTGCGGCCACTGAAGGCCACTTGGACAGCCGAAGGTGTCTCGGCTCACGCAGGATGTGTAACGTGTTCGGAGCACACGCTTCAGGCCGGTCACCGGTGACCCACTCTCCTTTGAAGGGAGACAAACACCAACAGGCCAAGACACGAAGCAACCCCAGGAAAAACCAGACTGAAGGAACAAGGCTGTTCCAAATGCAGGCACTCAGAGGCAGGAGGATGCAGCAGGAGGGTAACAGGGGCAGCACCGAGCCCCTGACAGTCGAGGGATCACTCCCGGGCGCTGCTGCTCGAGACAGAGAAGGTCCCGCAGTGGGAAGGAAGGGGCAGGGGCTAATTAGCCAACGCACAACGAGCGTAACGATGTCGGGGAAGGGCCACATGACGCTCGGCTTCTAAGCACCAAAACAGCAGATGTGACCCGGCATCTGTGCGGTTCCAGCGAGCGCTGGGGGAGCTGGATCCCACGGCTCCCAGAGTGCTGACAGCAGAGGAAGGGCTGGGAAAGATCTGGAAGTGAGATTTGGGCTGGAGCTTGGCGCTCCAAGTGCAGAGCCGTAGCCTCTAGAGCGCTCCTAGCACTGTGCCGTGGGCCACCGACCGGCAGCGCAGCGGAGTCACTGCTTTAGGGAAGGTTTCTTTCGAGAGTGAAAGCTGCTGCTGTTGGTAGGGGTGGTGGTGGTGAGGCTGGAGAAGCCCTCCGAGCTCGTCAAGCCCAGCCCAGGATCTGACCCCACCATGTCAGCTACACCAGGGCACTCAGTGCCACATCCTGTCTGCCCTTAAATACTCTCCAGGGGTGGGGACTCCACCACCGCCCTGGGCAGCCCAGTCCAGGGTCTGATGGCCCTTTCCATGAGGAAAGGCTTCCTGGTTTGGGGTGAACAGAGCTGATGTAGGAAGAGGTGTGGGAGGGGGATCTTTCAGCACACAGAAGCAGCCAAGTCTCCCGCTCCACGTCTTCAGACACGGCCACTCTTTTCTCTGGTGGGAAAACGCCTAAAAGGCCATTGAGCTCCTTCGCTGCTCCCTGGCTGGATCGGCTCCCAAGAGCTGCAGTAACACATTCACTGCCAAAGCAGCCACACGGTGCTATCGCTGCCTGGTCTGCTTCGGGTGGGAGGACAGGCTGCTAGGGCAGAGACGACAGTGACCGGGCTGCAGCCACGCTCAGGGCTCGCTGGAGCCCGAGTTCAACAACCAGCTTCACGCTCTCCAGGTCGTGAGCAGTCCAGTAAATAAGTAAATGAGACCAGCAAGGCCAGCACTGGAGCTAGGTGACTAACACGGGCTATTTCGGGCACAGAAGGTTTAGTCAGCACCTTCTGGGCAAGGCTTTTTGTCCACACACAGGAGGAGGACAAACATGCTGGACATGTTCCTGTGGCTCCATCCCCCTGACAGCCACCCTCCACATATTGATCAACATCCATGGGGTCACTCCTCAGGCTCCTTGTTCCCAGCTCAACAACCTCAGGTCCCTCAGCCTTTCCTCAGCAGGGAGATGCTCCCCTCCCTGGGCTCTCTCCAGCAGCTCTGTGTCCTTCTGGAACTGAGGGGCCCACAACTGGACACAACATTCCAGATGTGGTTTCACCAGGGCAGAGTAGAGGTGGAGGACCACCTCTCTCCATCTGCTAACCACCCCTATTCTGATCCACCCCAGAATGCTTTTGACCTTATTGGCCACCAGGGCCCATTGCTGGCTCATGGCCATCCTTGCTGGCCACCAGGACTCCCAGGTCCCTTTCTGCTGCACTGCTCTCCAACAGGTCAGTCCCCAACCTCTACTGGTCCCTGGGGTTGTTCTTGCCCAGACGCCAGACTCTCCACTGCCCTTGTCCCAGTTCATTCAGCGTCTCCAGGTCCTGCTGAACGGCAGCCTGGCCCGCTGGGCAGTCAGAGTCCTTCCACTCCCTAACATTCTGTGATGATCCAGAACTCCAATTCCACACAAGGTAAAATGTGACAGGAGTGATGGCAACGTGCTGTCCATTCTCACCAGTCCTACTCAGTCCTCAGACTGCAAATCCTGCCGAACAACCGCAGCCAACCAGCTACTCGGTTGTTTACTAACACTGACACCATCAGTTACTGTTTCACTTCCAGAGTCATGAAGCAGCCGTTCAAAGGATAAAAAAGCACCTTTTGCCAACTCCTGACTGGCTGAACAACCACTCTGACTCCAGAGAGAATGGAAACTCTTCTTGGATATTTTGGCTCCCAGAAGCCAGGCTTCCAAAAGCACCACTTGCTGCCACTGCGGAGCAAACCCTTGTATTTCTGGCCAACAAGAGCTGAAACTGTGAGCCCAGTCCTGCTGTGGCAGGGGGTTGGACTGGGTGACCTTCCGAGGTCCCTGATGTTCTGTGACATCCAACCTGCCACTTCACAGCAATATCTGTGTATGTCTGGATTAATTTTCCCACCGGTGGGCTGCTCATAATTGCCCAAGTCTAGCAGGAAAAAGAGAAGTCACAGTTGTTTTTAGAACCAACGTGGGCTACGTGGAGCCGGCACTCGCACAGCGCCCTACGACCCGTGAGCCCTCGGTTGCACCGACGGGGTCAGGCAGACGTCAGCCAGCAGCACGACCGCTAGAAGCGATCGCAGACACCCCAGAGCTCAGAGTGTGGACAGGAGGAGCTCAAGCCCAAAGCATCTCCCCACAGCCCATGTGGAGGTGAGGAGAATGCCCCGCTGCAAGTTCTGGAAGTCCTCGGCGTGTCTGCACCGCAGCGGCCACCAAGGGCAGCTAGACCCAGGGGCGACCTCGCTCGCTCCCCGGCACAGCGAGCCAACACGAGAGGAAAAGCCGGCCGTTTTGGTTGTGCGTTCACCACACCAGGGCTCGTTCGCTTACGACTGGAACAACCATTATGTTTGTGAGCCGAGCGGAGCGCCAGGTTGGCAGACTGCGCTTCGCTCCTCAAAGCGACAATGAACCCTGCTACCAGCCTGCAAAGCGCTCCGCGCCAGCAGGGAACAAGCGCTACCGTAGAAATCATAACGATGCCGCTGAAAGCGAGATGCTGCCGGCCCTGGGCTCTTGGCACGCAGGGAGGAGCCAAGCAGGGTGTTGAAAATGCATCACCCTGCAGCCACCGCTTTGTGGGCTTCCGAGCCTGGGATTTGTGGCTACCTGAAGATGCAGATATGCCCAGACGCTCGCAGTCCACACGCACGCTTGATTAAATCTCTCTCTGGGATGCCTGCGATGCAGGCGGTCACCACCCTTGCACCAGGAACCGAGACCTGACTTCCACTGCAGTCATCCCAGGCTCAAATGAGGCTCATCGCGTAATCAGCTTGAAAGTATCAGCCAGGTAGCTTCCCACTCCAACGACACTTGTGATCACTTATTATTCTTCATAAACTGTGGCTCAGAAATGAAGAAAACACCCACAAAGCCAAACCAACAAGACAGCAAACCCCCAGAACTACAGTTCAGTTGATCCTGGTCAAGACCCACCAGTCCAGTCCAGGTTTGGTCCTCTTGCACTCTATTTACGCCGACATTCCTTGTAGTTTTAGCGCCACAGTCACCATCCAGCTCTCAGAACACCTCCAGCTGTAAAAGGCTAAGAGTGCCCAGGAAGCACGTTGCCAGCCACCTCTCCAGGCACACTCTCGCCTCGGGTTGACGCAGGCGGCGTAGAAGCGGTTTTTACGCCGCGCAGACACTCGGCTCTGTTTTTAATCACATCTTTCTCCCTAAAACACAGAAACAGTTGGCTCCCCGCTATTTTTGTGAGCGCTAATCAGAGGAAACTTCGGCTGCTGGCACCAGCCTGACTCTCGAGGAAGAGGTAACGCCGCAAATACAGAGCGCCTCGCCACACAAACACGAGCTGCCATATGCGAGGCGCTGCGGCGCGCGGCTCCCGCGAAGCCCGCACGCACCAACTGGCTCCTCTCCAAGCAACGTGGAAGTGTTTAGAAAGCCCTGTTTAATCCAATTCCACAGCTTTGAAACAGAAATAAAAGTGCTGCGGGAACTGTTAGGATGAAAAAACCAAAGGCATGTAAATAAGTTGGGGGGGGAATCATCGCTGATTAGTTCAAGGAGAGTCTTCATTGTCATTAGCAACGTTTGCCACGTGTTGGGAGAGGGTTCGAGGCTGCAGCCCATTAGATACCCCAAAACCTTGTAGTCTGGGCGTGTTCCTGTTGTGACTGGATCTAGGGGACCCTGCTGTGGTGGGGGGATTGGACTGGCCGGTCTTCCAAGGTCCCTTCCAGTCCTTCATGTGATAACACTGGAAGTGTGGAACTACAGGATACAGGAGTTCCACTGAGTGGTCAGGTCCTGGACTGGGCTGCCCAGGGTGGGGCTTGAGTCCCCACCCCTGGATGAGTTTAAAAGTCGCTTAGATGCGGTGTTTGGGGATCTGGTTTAGGGGTGGCCTTGTAGACTCGCGTTGATGGTTGGACTCGATGGTGTTGGGGATCTTTTCCAACCTGAGTGGTTCTGTGATGCTACTGCACAGAGGTAATGGCACCCACACCAACCTAACGTGTTGTTCTCCAGACACTGTAAGAGATCCTCTGCTCCTAGTTCCTGACTTATTAGTCTTAAACTGGAGCTTTTCTCCATTCATTAAATTCAGACTAGAAACTGTCGATCCGCACACATTCCATGTAGAGCAGGAATGAGAGATGCGGGGCAGCGCTGCCTTCACAGAGTCACTGAACATTAGGGTTTGGAAGGGACCCCAAGGGATCACCCAGCCCCATCCCCCTGCCACAGCAGGATCCCCGAGATCCAGCCGCAGAGGAACATGCCCAGGCGGGTTTGAAACGTCCCCAGAGGAGGAGACTGGTTGGACTCCTCGCAGTCATTAACAGCCCGAGAGGCACTCACCAGGCACACTGACCTCTCTGCAAGCCAGGCTGACTCATTTCCCTGTCCACTTGGCTCCTCTCTCTCAAAAGAGCCATCTGAAGTCTTTCCAGCAGAGGTTAGTTTTCACAGGAAAAAATACTTCGGTCAGGTCACGTTGGCTCTTCATCAAGACTTGCAGACAGCGTAAGCAGCAAGGAGTTAAAACAATGGTCCCAAACTGGTGGAATGGAATGGACTGCACGCAGGGTTCTCAGAGTGGTTGTTTTGGAACGAGAGCAAGTCGGTCTGCCCGCTGAGCTGCAGAGCCCTTTGGAGGGGATTTCTGACCCTCAAGCCTCACCTGTGTCCCTGTAGGGGAAGAGACACTGAAACTCCTAACATGTCAGAGGACTTGCAGGAAGTTCAGAGAGCAGAGTGGTGACAAACGTGCTGGGGAGCACCAGGAGAACACACAGAGGGAGCGTGGTAACAACAGAGAGTTAATGGGAGAACCTCAAGCAGTTGCTCCAAGTGGTGTCCGCAGAGAGCTGCCAGTGACTTTGTGCTGGCTCTTCCTTGCTTCCAGCTGCTAAGTTCACATTGAAAGAGGCTAAAAATAGATTAAGTCCTTTCCAAATACTCTTTTCCCATGTAAGCAATCGGGTAAGCTGCCACAGAGATGCTCTCTGGCCAGTGAGAAGGGAAACAGCACGCAGCGCTGCCAGGAGGAGCTGTGCTCCATGTAATCCATTGGCCTGGCCGAGACGCGGTCCAGGCCACGGGCAGGTCTGAAAAGGCTTCCTTTAGCTAGTAGTGCCCTGTCCTGCTCCTCCCCTCGTGTCCTACTACTCCCCTCTTGGAGCCAGGCAACTGAGCATCCGCAGTGCTGCAGATTCACACTGGGAAGGCACCTGCTTGGCACTGGGGCTCTCCTTGGCAGTGAGCTCAGCTCTGTACAAACCCTAGGAGGAGGTCGGAGGGGCCGGGGTGCAGCACGCCCCAAAAAGCACCCGGTTCCTTCTCGAAACGCGAGGTGTAACAGGGTTCTCAGCGACAGGAGCAGCAGTCTGACCTTCCGACGCGCAGAACGCTGCCCCGGGAGTGACCGCGCATCTGCCGAGCCTGGAAGGACCCTTCCCATTGCCCACAGTCCAAACGACCGAACAGGAACTTCCAGGGAGGTGGGAAACTCTGGTTTTGTTTAAAATTACATTTTTTAAAGTGAAACATGACAGATTTCTTGGAAACTCTGAAATCCAGAGCCTTAGACTGTCTGGGAAAGATGATGCAAGTGGCAGCAGCGATAACCTGCCAACTACCAGGCACATGTGTGAACAGAACTCTCTTGTCTTCCAGAGGATCAAGAAGATGATGCAGCCTCTTCTCTTCTTGGGGACGGGATGGTGGAAGCGTTGAGACTGCAGCTGCTGCAGAAGTGGAAGCTGCAGCTCCCTGGGAGCATGGGCTGGACTGTATGATCTTTGGAGGTCCCTTCCAACCCCTCATGAGGCTGTGACTCCATGTCCCAACCGCGTAGCCTGGGGTGCTTTGCGGGGCTGCTGCTGCTGCACTACAGACGCTGTCTGTCGATAGAGACGAGCTACCTACCTCGACATGTCTGCAGCCGTAACGACCTCATCCTGTGCTCCTCTAACAGAAGCCTAGCTCTCTGTGCAGCAACAATCTAAGGGCCATCAAACCCGAGGCAGCACCATGAGGCTGCTGGCGCTCCCCGTTCTCCATCGCACGGGAGGATCGTGTCTGGCTGATGTATTTATTCTGTAATGTTTAACTAAAACAGCAAATAGATGAAGTTCAAGTGAAAACACCGTTCAGACTGTGTCAACAGAGCATAAAACTAAATGAAGCGATTCCGCGTGGACTATAAAAACATATTTGCTAATAGTCAAGTCACTAATGGCTATTGAGATCGCACCAGGAAATCATCCTGCGTCCCCAGAACCGAGATGAAGCAGCAAACACACGCAAAGTTAACAGAGGCTTTTGGTTTGGCAGCGGCGCACGGCACACGGCACCGCTACGTATCGTGAGCGTAAACCGTGAGACACCACAGAGCAGGAAGGCTCCGGTTCAGCTTTCTCTTTCTAACTGGAGAATCACCAGAGAGCCTTCCCCCAAGACCCTGCCAGACCACAGAGGTCTGTTTCACCACTCGAGCTTTGTGCTTAGGTCTGCTTCCCTACCAGAAGAAACACAATGAAGCCACCAGGCTCCCACACTCCTTCTAAGTGGCCCAGCAGCCACGACTGTGATGCCCATCACCCCTTGTGCCTCCAGGTTTGTGAAGCAACCAGTGCCCAACAACACAGCCTTCTGTGCCTGCCATGCCCTGGAGTCTCCCCTCTGGTCACACAGGAAGGAAGCCCCCCAGTGAAGTCTCCCCTCTGGTCACACAGGAAGGAAGCCCCCCAGTGAAGCAGCCTGTGACTTCTCCCCAAGAGTCCAAAGAACTCTACAAGCAGCTAAAGGCAGCTGGGGAAGGAGCAGCCACTACCCGAGTGGATGCAGAGCTAGCGAGGAGGCACTTGCTGCTGCCAAAGTCGTTCTGTGAAGGACTTTTACAGCTAAAGGAGGAGAGGCTAACGCAGCGTGAGCAAACCGCCTTGAAACCAGAGTCCTTCCAGCACCCAGGAAGAGCTGGGTTTGCATTTGAAGAAGGCAGTGCTCTGCTTTCTCCAAACACACTCGCGTTCCGAGTATTTTAAGGAAGCACGTGGAGAGGAGCTAACTCAGACACCCACCTGCCCCCACCTCCCCACAAGTCACGGTGATGCCAGAGCACTGCGAGGGCTCTGCTCCCGCTTCGCACTGCGACAGCCAGCGCTCCTTCGCACTCGCCGGCAAAGCCTCGTGCACCGAAACAGCTGCTCTGTCACAACGGGAAGGGTCCAGGAAAGCAGAGCCAGCGACGCTGCTGCGAACACGACAGACCCCTTCGGCTGGGTTCAACGCCTCCCGCGCTCCTCTGCGACTCACTCCAGTCTCGTGTGCATCGGCACCCGAGATCGGCGCCCGAGCAAGGCTCTGCCATGGAGCCAGCTTCGACGTGACTGACGACGCGCGGCCGGCAGCGCGACACAACAGCTCAGCTGCCCAGGTGTTCTGTCCATCCCGACCGACTGAACCGCTCCCTGAGCACTGCTGCGAGGCCACTGTGCTGCGCGGTGCTGCGGGACCCCGGCGCTTGGCTCATCCCTCGAGACCCAGCACAACCACGTGGAACCTTACGGGAGTGCTTCCTCACACACACCTCTGTCGAGGCACCCCGACAACAAAGCTGACTGTCATCTCACCACCAGCTGCTCAGTTCACTCCACACCCAGTCGTAGTGGGATGCGTTACAAAGCCGCGTGCAGCCAGCCCTCCTCCTTGCTGCGCTAGCAGAATGCATCCCGCCAAGCGCAGGTGCTGAAGCAGGCTGGGCAGAAGCTGTTCTTCAGGACCAGGTGCAGCAGCAAGGGCTCCTTCAAGCCGTGCTGGCAGCCCTGGCCATATATCAGGCTGATGGATAACGAGCCCGAGACAACCACAGACACCAGGAAACAGCCACGTCCCGCCTTGGCCACCCGGCAGCGAGGCTTTCCAGGCCTTTGTGCCAAAGCCAGCTGGAAACACGCCTCAGGTAAATGTACCCAGCAACAGCAGCAGAAGCAGCAAGCCCAGGAAGTCATCTTCAGAAGATGATGAGCTCTAGTTGAAGGCACTTCCACCAAACATCACTGATCCCCGCAAACACAGCCAGGTTTGTGCCCACAACACCCTTTGCCCTCTCCATCACGCTCCCAGCACGTTAACGATCTGCAGAACCAAACACGGAGGCAGCTGCCACCAAGGTGACATCTCACAGAATCCAAACCTGTCAATACCTCAAACACAAGGCAATTCGACTTCACCCTTTGCCAACGCACCACAAGAGCCACCAGGGATCACCAGTACTTCTGCCACCGTACCATCCCCTGCGTGACGGCAAGCGCGCTGCCCATCGCTCCGATCTACACGTGGCCAAGCAACCGACGCGAAGGAGCAGCCCGACCTCACGCCGGTCCTCTCCTGCTCTCCATCGCTCCCGCCCTTCCATTGCCACCATCCAAACCAACCAAGCCCAGGCCAACTTACCTGCAGTTCGGAGGAGGGTCTAACGTGATCTCCGCGAGTTCTTTCTGAATCCTAAGAGAAGGGAGAAGCCACTGTGAGGACCTTTTTGCAACAAATCTCTCCCAGCTTGATGACCATTTCTACAGCAACCAAGAACAACGGAAGAGAACTCTTCACATTTCTGATGCCATAAGGTTGGGTGAAACTGCTCATCAGGGAAAGGTGGAATTAAACATGAAGTCTTTGGTGAAAAATAAGCCTCTGCTCTGGAAAACGTTGGGCTGTAAGCAGCCACCTGGACAATCCTTCTGTGCACTGGGGTTCTCAGCTCCCTTGGTCACTTACACATCACTGAATCACTCTGGTTGGAAAAGAGCCCTGGGATCATGGAGATCTGCGTGCTCCAACACGGACCACCCCTGTGCCGGGGGTCCAGAGCCAGCTACGCGTTATTCCAGGTGCAGTCTAACGCGAGCTGAGGAAAGAAGAGAGACCACATTCCTCTACCCACCGACTGCTGCTGCCACCACATCCCAGGAGAGAGTAGCCTCTGTTACTGCCTCACACCGAGCTCGCTCTGTGCCATGGCTCCCACATCCTTCTCAGCACAAGTGCTCCCCAGCCCCATCACTACAAGGGGACAGTCCTTCCCCTCTGCTCGGTGTCACACTTACCCTCGCTGAGCCGCACGCGTTCCCTGCCAACCCCCTCGAGCAGCAGCCCTGCCCCTGCAGGCACCAACCGCTTCCCCCACAACCTGTCACCTGCAAATGCTGAAGGGAGGGCAATGCCACATCCCGGTCACCGACCAACACGTGGAGCCGGGCTGCTCCAGCCCAGGCCCTGGCAGCGCCGCGCTCGCTACCGGCACCTGACAGCACAACTTGGTCCTTCAGGGTGGCTGGACACTCCCAGGCTGGCACAGCCACGCCAGGTCCTTACACACCTGCTCTACACCACGTGTGGCAGCCCGGGCCACCCCGTTACACCAGCACAAGCCACAGCCTCCTCTTGTGACCAAATTTAAACGTGCGGAGTAGGAATTTAAAGGAACCTGGAGGTGTTTATTGCTCCCGAGGACTTGGCAGAGTATGATGCCATAAGCGAGGCGGTGGTGGCCACCTCTCCTGTAAACCAAGCCCAAGGCTTTTTTATAGACTGCTTCAGCACAAAAACACAAACAGAGAGAAGACAACTCAGTCCAAAAGACTCTCAGAATTTCCCTCTCCCCTTCTCCTTCACAAGCTTTTGCGTGCGGGAGCAGATTGCTGTTCTTGTTATTCCTTGCACAAAGGCAGCAAACTTGCATAATGCCATCCCTCAGATGATGTGCCTGGAGACACATGGAACCACTGAACGGCCGGGGTTGGAAGGACCTTAAAGATCAGCATCTAGAATGGTTTTGGATGGAAGAAACCTCTAACAGCGTCAGCCTTTAAAGATCATCGAGTCCCAACCCCCCTGCACAGGGAGGGAGCAGGTTACTCAGGGCCCCACTAGAATGGGGGCTACTCAAGACCTTCCCTGGAGCAGGTTCCTCGGGGCCCCAGCCAACCTGTCTTTAAGCACTGCCAGCGATGGGGCAGCCACAGCTCCCTGGGCAGCCTGTTCCAGTATCTCCCCACCCTCCCAGCAAAGAATTGGTTCCTCATGGCCAACCTCAGCCTCCCCTCTTCCAGTCTGTACCCACAGCCTGTCCAGCCTGATCCGTGCTGTCTCCTACCACGTGCACAGGTCAGAAACGATGGCAGCAGGGCCCTGATGCTTCTCTTCTACCCCAGCACCGCAGCGGCACAAGGCCAATGATTTTCTTACAGCTTACACAGGCTTAAGCTGGATCCATCCAAAAATCCAGCCCTGGGTGTGTTTAAAGACCATTGGGATGAGGTGTTGAGGGATGTGGTTTAGGGGTGAGCTTGTAAGGTAGGGCAGACAGTCAGACACAATGACCCCAAGGGTCCTTTCCAACCAGGGTGATTCTGTGAAAGAAGCAGGACCTGGACATCCTGCGTCAGGACACTCTGCAGCGTCTTTTAGCTTCAGTCACTCTAATCCCATCCGAGTTCTGCTGGCGAGGCCAACAGCCCTGCGTGCCCTAATGGAGCAACACTAAGCTGCAAATTCCTTCTGCCTGGTCCAGGCAAGACAATCATCATCTGGAGACTGACATGAGAGCAGAGAACAATCTAAATAGCTATTCTGCAAACACACCTTTCCTCTCAAACAGCAAAGAGAAGGAGAAGGATCGAGTATTAAAACAGAACATTAGGGACTGGGAGGGACCTCAGAAGGTCACTCAGCCCAATCCCCCTGGCACAGCAGGATCTCCTAGACCCAGTCACACGGGAACATGCCCAGGGGGGTTTGAAGCATCTCCAGAGAAGGAGACTCCACAACCCCCTGGACAGCCCCTGCCAGGGCTCTGGCACCCTCACCGGGAAGAAGGTCCTTCTCATGGCCACAGTTTAAAGTAACGAAACCAAGAGGCACTGGAGTTGTTCTCTCAAACCCTCCTGGCCTGACCACACGGCCAAGGAAAGCCAGAGCCCTCCAGCAGCAGGCACCACAGTAGTTCCAACACGCTGAGCCTCCGAGCCGCCTGAAATGTTTATGGTTAATTAACTCTAAGTTACACTGACAAGCTTCAGCATCAGTCATACACACGCAGAGATGTATTTTATAAGCCCACAAAACTGCCTCGAGTTTTACTAGCAATAAAAAACCCATCAGCTTTTATCATGCAAGCTACTATTAAAACCACGTGGAAGGGCCAATCTGTCAAAGAAAGGGGAAGAGCGCGGAGGGCTCCTCAGCGTGACCCCTCTCAAAGGGCCACGACGCTGACACTGCAGCGTCACCGCAGCGCCGTCAGGACATTCACCCGCCGAGTCAACGCGCGCTGCCCCGGTGAGAGGAGGGGGAGACACGCAGGCCGCAGGAGCACCGTACCTTTTGGCACTAGTCGACAGCTTGGCCGCTGTTTTGCTCGATATTTTGCCCTCCTTTTTCTTGGGCTGAACTTGCTCCCTTTCTTGCTCCTGCTGGACGCCTTCACGCTGGTCTCCATCAGAGCTGCCTCCACTAGTGCTCGGGCTGTCGTCGACTCTCTGCCCCTCCGTAGACATGGCAGATGCTGCGCTGAACGGAGCAACAACAACCAGAGTGAGGCTTTGCAGGAGAAACTGGCCTGTGTTTCCTGCTCAGGGGTGTCTCTTGCAAACATTACAGAAACCACCCAGGAGCTTTATGTCCCTCATAGGATCACTGAAGTGAGAAAAGCCTTCCAGAGCTCCCTCCTCACACTGATGTGGAACCTCCTCTGCTCCAGCTGACGCCCATTGCCCCTTGTCCTATCAGGAGAGGCCGGTGATTAGCTGAGGACGCAGGCCCAAAGGTTTCTTGCTCACACCCATGCAAACCCCACACACCTGGGTGGTTACTCATCTCATCTGCTGAATCAAACATTTACTCTTCCACTGACAAAGAGTTTAAGCATTTTGGAGATGGAGTGAGGAAGGGCACAGGCTCTTCTCCCTGGTGGCCAGCAACATGACCAGAGGTGGCAAGCTGCAAGCAGGGGAGGTTTAGGCTGGATGTGAGGAGGAATTTCTTCCCTCAGAGGGCTCTCAGACCTTGGGACAGGCTGCCCAGGGCAGCGGTGCAGTCAGCACCCCTGCAGTATTTAAAAGCAGAGAGATACGAAGGGTGGGTGTCAGGAGGGTGGAGCCAGGCTCTGCTCAGTGGCATCTAGTGACAGGACAAGGGGCAATCGGTGTGAGCTGGGACACAGGAGGTTCCATACAAATATCAGAAGGACCTTCTTCCTAGTGGGGGTGCCAGAGCCCTGGCAGGGGGGTTGTGGAGTCTCCTTCTCTGGAGATGTTTCAAACCCACCTGGATGTGTTCCTGTGCAGCTTGGTCAGGGTGATCCTTTCAAGGTCCCTTCCAATCCCTAATGTTCTGTGATTCTGTGGGGGACACGGTTTAGGGGTGACCTGGCGCTGCGGGGTTGACGGTTGGACTCGAGGACCTTAAAGGTCTCTTCCAACCAAAAGACACCCCATGAGTCTGCGAAGCTGCTGTGACCTCTGACTTGCCCTGCTCGTCCCCACGTACAGACACCACCCCACCGGAACGCAGAGCTGTGCACCGTGACTGCTGTGTCTGTTTCAGGCGAGCCCAGCGAGGCTGCGGGCACAGGGTCACCCAAGACGGGGTAACCCCACGGACCAAGCAGTTTCCCTCTCTGCACCCACTCGTGGAAAGGGTCAGCAGACAAAAGCAAGGCAGCACCAGCTTTTTAAAGCAGCCAGAGGTGCTCTGGTCAGAGCTGCACGTGAGAAAACACATTTCTTCCCACTCTGCAAAAGCTCCATCAGGATTTAATCCCATCAGATCGTACACGTGGCGGAGTGGAGGAGCGAGTCTTCCCAGGTGCTGCCAACACGAGGCAACTACCTTCAGATTAGATCTTCCCTGTCCGATGTATTAAGCTGCACTGAAAAAAACCTGGAGGTATGACATCCCTTCAGAGCGCTGGGATCAGGAAACAGCAAGTGATGGGTATGGGGCTAGGTTTCCCTTAACCAGCTCAAGCTGCGTTTTGTGTTTTACCACGGAAAAGAGTGTCCTGTAGATAGGTGCTCACAGACAGATTTCCACGAGAGAGCAGCTCCTGGCCTGCTCATTGCAGCCACTGGAAAGCTGCATCAAAACTACATTGAGTGTCCATGTGACCTAAAAACCAAACCACAAACGTTGCTCGCTTTCCTGCGCTGCAGTCACACGTGTAGTGACGTGTCACAGAACCACTGGGCATCAGGGGGTGGAAGGGACTGCGAGAGGTCACCCAGTCCCGTCCCCCCGACACAGCAGGATCCCCCAGATCCAGTCGCAAAGGAACTTGGCCAGGTGGGTTTGAAATGTCTCCAGAGAAGGAGACTCCACAACCCCCCCGGGCAGCCCCTGCCAGGGCTCTGGCACCCTCACTGGGAACAAGGTCCTTCTCACACTGATGGGGAACCTCCTCTGCTCCAGCTCACACCCACTGCCCCTTGTCCTGTCACTGGGTGCCCCTGAGCAGAGCCTGGCTCTACCCTCCTGACACCCACCCTGCACATATTGAGCAGTGTTACTGGGGTCACCCCTCAGCTGCTGTTTTTCCAAGCTAGAGAGCCCCAGCTCCCTCAGCCTTCCCTCAGCAGGGAGATGCTCCCCTCCCTCCATCATCCCTGTGGCTCCGCACTGGGCTCTCTGCAGCAGCTCTGTCTCCTTCTGGAGCTGAGGGGTCCAGGATCGGACACAAGACCCCAGCTGTGGTCTCACCAGGGCAGAGCAGAGTGGGAGGAGAACCCCTCTCCATCTACTAACCACCCCCACTTCTGATCCACCCCAGGGTGCCTTTGGCCTTCTTGGCCAGCAGGGCCCATTGCTGGCTCCTGGCCATCCTGCTGGCCACCAGGACCCCCAGGTCCCTTTCTCCTCTGCTGCTGTCCACCAGGTCAGCCCCACCCTGTGCTGGTCCCTGGGGTTGTTAGGTCACAGGCTGGGCTGGATGATCTTAGAGGGCTTTTCCGGGCTCGGCAGCTCTGTGATTTAACACAACTCGTGTTTACACAGTTGGATGTTCATTGACATTGCGGTGGTCAGATTTTAAGCCAGAAGGAACAGAGGACGTCGAGGCAACAGAAGTCAAATATCATCCTCTGACAAGTCAAAATATGCATTTAATAACCACAGCTTGATTTTGGGCGGGGGGCATTTTCATTGCTCCTACGTACAACTAAAACACAACCTCATCTCTTTTTATAACACTTTCAACAGTCTTTGTTTACTCCGGAGTTCTGCTCTCGTCGTCACTTAAAATTCACCTAATTGCTTTCAATTCATGTGAAATCCTCCTCATAACGACGCGGGCTCTATCAGGGCAGGGCAGAGAGCTCAGAGCACTTTCCTACAGCCTGCACGCACGGGGCATCAGCTGTGAACAGCACCAGCTGTAAATGTCGCTGTCGGCGAAAGCAGCCGTGTCACGTCCCGAGTTCAGGTGGCTGTTGGGGGGAGCTGCCCGGCACAGAGGGACCTGGAGCACTGGGTGACAACCAGCTGAGCAGGAGCCAGCAGGGTGCCCAGATGGCACGAAAGGCCAAAGGCATCCTGGCTCAGATCAGCAGTACTGTGGCCAGCAGTGCTAGGGACACCATTCTCTCCCTGTACTGGGCACTGGGATGGCCTCCTCTCCAGTACTGGGGGCAGTGCTGGGCCCCTCACTTCAAGAAAGAGACTGAGGGGCTGGAGCAGGTCCAGAGGCGCAGTGAGGCTGGGGAAGGGACTGGAGGGAAAGGCTGATGGAGAGAGGCTGAGGGAGCTGGAGAAGAGGAGCCTCAGGGGGGACCTTCTCCCTCTGTCCAATTCCCTGAAGGGAGGTTGCAGTCAGGTAGGGGTCAGGCTCCTCTCTCAGGCAACCAGAGACGTGGTCGAGAGGGCAGCACCAGAAGAGGGTTAGGTTGGGTGTCAGGAAGCCCTTCCTCAGGGAAAGGGTGCTCAGAGCCTGGACTGGGCTGCCCAGGGCAGTGGGGGAGTCCCCATCCCTGGAGGTGCTGACTGGAAGCCTGGCTGTGGCCCTCAGTGCCCTGGTCTGGCCGCTGGAGTGATGTTGGGTGCTGGGCTGGGCTGGCTGAGCTCAGAGGGCTTCTCCAGCCTCAGTGACTCTGTGACTCCACAGCAGTAGCCCAGGGCATATAATTACAGTAGCGTGTGATGCCAGCACTCAGAGCAGGAAAATGCCTGTCGTCTGCTGTCTGGCTAGTTCCTTGGGGGCTTCTCCTCTGTCTCTGCTAGGAGAGGACACGAGAGAACTGCCTGGATGTCAGCAAAGGGAACAATCTCTGCAATCCCAGGAATTTTCCCTAGCTCAAGGGACACACTCTGCGCTGTGGCAAGAGCCCATTTTGCAGGCCCTGGAGTTAAGACACTTCAAAACCCGGTCAAACTCACAAGGCAAAACAAACAAGCCGAAGAGAGGATGGAAACCAAAAGTCAGCGGAGGGGATTGCACTGTTGGGAAAACATTCCAGAGCCACGGCCTCAGCCGGGGAAACTGACTGGATGCTCCTTGGCTCTGGAGCCACGAGTGCGTCTGCAGCTGCCACAGGGAGCACGGGGAGAGGCACAGGGTGCCCAGGTCCCGGGTTGCCAGGCTGCCCCACGCTCAGACACGGGCTCCTAACTTCCCTGCCACCGCGCTGCGAAACAAGAGCAGAGGGGACAGAGCCAGGGGGTGTAAGGGGACTTAAAAGCCTCTCAACCCGAGATGATTCAGCAGAGACGTGGGTTGCAAGTGGAGCTACAACCACCAATTCTACGTCGAAAACATCTCACTTCTGGTCACATATCCACCGGCAACTTCCCCTCCTTCCTAAAAAAACCCCAAACCCACAAAACCCAAACCACAAACAACAACAAGAAAACCTCAAACACCCCCAAAAATGAAAACAACTCCAGGAGTCAGGGACAGGGGGATGCTGGTGAGATGCAGAAGGGGTCCCTGGCACGGCAGGGCCGGTGCCTACGTCTCTCTGAAGGGGTCTTAGTGCCCTGTGAGCCAAGATAAATGGGATCGTTCTGCGGGGTCCACCAAGAGCAGCAGCAGCTGCCGCCTTACTTCATCTTCCTTAGGAATCGTAAAGGGCAAAAGGACTCGGACACCACCGGAGGGGAAGCAGCAGGAGCCCCCTTCCCGCGCAGGGGGCCAAGGGTCCGCCTCCGAGGGACCAGGGACCGGACGGCGGCTCCCACGGTCCCACTGCCCGTCGGGGAGACCCAACGCGCAGCTCCGGGCCCTATGGGAGCCCTACGGGGGGGTGGGGCATGGGCACCCCCAAATGCCACCCGCAGCCCCTCTCGGGCGGGCCGAAGTGAGAAGTAGGAGAGTAGGAGGAGACTGCGGGAGGAAGACGTCGGGGGCACATGAGGAAGGGAGGGGTTGGGCTGCGGGGCTCCTCGGGGCGCTGCGGGGTGGGGTGGGGGATTGAGCTGCTGCCGGGGGTCTCCAGCCCGGGCGCCCACCGATGGTTGTTCCGCAGGACGTTCGGTCGTGAGGGAGGGGCTGGGGGGCGCGCAGCAAGTGCTGCGGGGACCCGGCGATGGGCGCGGGGGCGGCCGCTGCTCCCGCCCGCAGCGGGGCCAGCAGGACAGATGGACACGGAAGAGTTGGAGAAGGGGTGC
>VXBP01008420.1:86951-118363 GCA_013400115.1 Rhinopomastus cyanomelas | reverse complement strand
CGAGCGCGCGCCCGCAGGGGCTGCTGAAGGCCGCGCGCCGCCAGGGCGGGGGGTCGGGGAAGGAAAAAGCCGGCGTCGGGAGCGCGCGTTAAAGGGAAGCGGGGGGCGGGGTCAACGGGGCGAGGAGGAAGGCGGCTGGAGTTTGCCGGGGGGCGGTGTGCGTGTGGAATCTGCAGCCGGGGGTCGGGTCGGAGGGGGTGTCGCGGCCGCGCACAGGCTGCCCGTTGGGGTGCCCGGGCAACTCCCCTCCCCGTCTCAGTGGCCCCGGGAAAGTCCTGAGGGCGGCGGGTGCGGTTGGCCGGGCCGGGGCAGCGGCACCCGGGGCTCGGGATCAACTTTCTTGGCTCTTCTCGTCCTCTTCTGCCTCTTTGTTCCCTCCGCCGGCCCCCGCCCGGTGCCGCCGCCCGCAAGTCCCCGCACTTGCCCGCGGCCTTTGTCTCCGCGAAGCTGCGGAGCCGGGGCTCGGGGCTGCGGGTCGCGTTACCTGGTGGCGGGGGCGCTTCGGCGGTTATCGTGTCGCTTTCGACCGCAAAGGCTGCGGAGCTCTGCTCGGTAGCGCAGGCAGCCCCACGCCGCTCCCGACGTGGGGTGGCCATCGCCTCCCACGCGTCCCGGTGAGGCACGGGAGAGGCCGGGGCAGAGCCACGCCTCGGTGTCACCTGTTCAGCGTGAACTAGGTTCACCTGGAGCAAGACAAACCCGCAGGAGAACGGGGCTGGCCGGTGACTGGCCGTGCTGGCCCGGCCGAGGTACTGCTGCCCCTCCAATCTTTACGTAACCTGCAGCTTGTGCTGCGCTGCCTTGTGTAACCCGTTAGAACCTCGGCCCCTCGTCCGTCTGGCGGGGATAGACCAGCTGGGGGGCACTGGCAAGTCAAGATGTCCCCCGTTTTAACAATTCACGGGGTTTCAGCAACAGAATGTGTCCCCCCCTCATTCCACAGACACAAGGAAGAGTCTCTCTCCTCTTGAACTTTGAAGTCCTGCACTTTTGTGACTCATGGTTGCAGAGTAGGTGGAGACCATGTGGCCAAACATACAGAGATGCAGACGCTGAAGCCCCATCGAGAAGGACTAGAAACGTTGTTGGCACCTGATGCCATGTTCTATCCAGAAAACAGGAGTGATTTGTGTATGAAACTAGTCTTTGTCAAGGCCAGTTTGTCGCCTCTTCCGAACTCCTTGCTAAGTAATCCCAGCAGTGTTTTCACCTAGGTGTAGAAACACTGTCTCACCAAATCACAGAACGTGAGGGAGTGGAAGGGATCATCCAGTTCAGTCCCCCTGCCACAGCAGGATCACCTGGACCAAGTGGCACAGGAACACATCCAGGTGGGTCTTAAACATCTCCAGAGAAGCAGGCTCCACTCAGCTAGTTCTTGGTCTCTTGAGCTTGGAGAAGAGGAGACTGAGGGGTAACCTCATTAATGTCTGTTAATATGTGAGGGGTGGGTGTCAGGAGGATGGAGCCAGGCTCTGCTCAGTGTCATCTAGTGATAGGACGAGGGGCAGTGGGTGTGAGCTGGAACAGAGGAGGTTCCATATAAATATCAGAAGGACCTTCTTCCCTGTGAGGGTGCCAGAGCCCTGGCAGGGGCTGCCCAGGGTGGGTTGTGGAGTCTCCCTCTCTGAAGATAAGTAAAACCCACCTGGACATGTTCCTGTGTGACTTGATCTAGGGGATCACCCCTCAGTCCCCCTTTTTTCCCAAGCTCAAGAGACCCAGCTCCAGTAATTCACTGCTCAGTGTCCAGAGCAGTGGTTTGCTTCTCTGTTCTGCTGAAGAGCCCAACCTAAGATCATTGCTCAGGATAATTCTCTGGTGGTTTCTAGACAGCAGCTGTTGACAACTGAATCCTGGACTGAGCCACTGCTATAAACATCTCATCCTGTACGTGCTGAAGGGAAAAATCTTCACTTCCAGGGCTATTGTGATGCAGTGACCTGTAACTGCCGGGATCCCTGCACTGCCTGTCTCAGTTCATCCCCCTGTGTGAGAGAGGACGCCCAGGGGAGCAGGCAGGTTCGGGAGGAAGGTTGGGGTTTCCGAGGTGCTGGTTCCATGTTCCTGTTATTTTCTGATGGTTTCATAACATCTTAGTTCTCCGGATCACAGCTCGGTTGTCTGGTTACAGATGGGTAAAGTTCCGAGGGCTCTTGTGGTTCTGCAGGGCAAGTTACGTCTTTATGTAGAAAAGAGAGGCCACGGGCACTCGTGTTCCCTTGTAGCACAAAGTTCAGGGTCCAGAAGAATGTGGGCTGATGTCCTCCGTGGCTCAGGCGTGAGTAATGCCCGGGGCAGGAGTGGGCTAGCGCACCCACCCCGGCAAAGGAAACCCCGTGGAGCAGCCTCCTTCAGCCCTTTCAGTGTGAATGACTAAATGTATTTCAAGAGCCCGGGGGACCACACTCGGTCTGAAGCAGATTGTCTGCCTTGAACAGAGGGGAAACCACCCACAGAGCGGATTCCCCCCGTGCAGTGGGAGATCCCTGCAGCATGAAGTCCTGCTCTGCAGGTCTTCCCTGAAGATCCTGGCCAAAGAGCCGGAGTTTGGGTTGTGCTGGGAAGGTGTCAAGGGGAGCGTCTGCACTCTGATAAATCTAGAAGGGAGTAGAACATCTCCCGTCCTGCTGTGGCAGGGTTTGGACTGGATGATCTTTCGAGGTCCCTTCCAATCCCTAGTCCTGTGACTGTGTGATCCCTTTTGCTTCATGGACCCTTAAATCCAGCTCCTGCCGATACAGCATCTGTCATCAGAGTCTAACTCCAAGGACAAACAGAGAATAAAAAACCCCCAAAGTAATTTGCTTCATCCTTGGTGGTAACCATTGCATGGAGTAAATGACATCTTCTCCTGACAGGTCTAGGCAGACCCTGACAAACTCCCGTCAGCTTCTCCCCAGGCTCCTTCTGCAGCACCCCAGGGAGCAAGGAACCAAACAGCTAGTGGTCACCTATCCAGCGTGAAGCAGGTAAGCAGTGGAAGCTGCGGCTTGAGGGAAGGGACAGGCTGTCTGACACTGACACTGGAGAGTGAAGGGACTGGAAACTCATGGGGAGGGAGTGGGAAAGCCAGTGGGGCAAGGCACAGGAACACATCCACTTAATTAATGTTGATCAATATGTGAAGGGTGGGTGTGAGGAGGATGGAGCCAGGCTCTGCTCAGGGGCACCCAGTGACAGGACAAGGGGCAGCGGGTGTGAGCTGGAGCAGAGGAGGTTCCACATCACTGTGAGAAGGACCTTCTTCATGATGAAGTTGACAGAGCACTGGAAGAGGCTGCCCGGGGGGGTTGTGGAGTCCTGACCACGACAGCATTTTGGTGCTCGGCGTGTTTGCTCTCAGTGCGCCTCTGGCTCACGCAGAAGAGTAGCTGCACCTACACTGGGCTGGAACTGGGAACGTGACAGGCCTAGCAAGCAGGCTAAAGTCATTCTCTGTCTTTTGATCTCTCACTCTTTTAATATTTAATGATCCCGTTCAAAATGGAGCAGCGAGAAAGATTAAGGAGTCCCCATCCCCTTCCCCTGCTCTTGGCTGTTTTCAACCTGAGATTGAGACAACATTTCCCTTCAGGAAAGCAGGTGGCTTGTGCCCGTGTCCCTGACATCGTGGGCAACTTGATCCAGGGATCCTGCTGTGGCCAGGGGATTGGACTGGATGGTCTCTCAAGGTCCCTTCCAATCCCTGATGACTGGATCCAGGGGATCCTGCTGTGGCCAGGGGATGGGACTGGGTGATCTCTCCAGGTCCCTTCCAATCCCTAGTGTTCTGTGATGCTCATTAAAAGGTCCAACTGCTTCACATTTTGGTGACGTGGTGTCAGGTCACAGGCTGCACTTGCTGATCTCAGAGGTCTTTTCCAGACCTCTCAGTAATTCTGTGGTTGCCCTTCTTGGCTGGATGGGCCAGCATTCACAGGCAAGCTAGCAGGGTCCTGGGCTTGTGACTCATTGTCGGGATCACAGATAGGTGTTAGATTGCTGGGTGACACCAAGACTTGAGGTTTCTACTCAAGAGGACAAAGTCATGACTCACTTAAACATGAGGAGGGGCTTCCTAACACCAAAACTAACCCTCCTCTGGTGCAGCTTCGGGCCCTGCCCTCTCATCCTGGGGCTAGTTGAGTGGGACAAGAGCCAGACCCCACCTGACTACACCCTCCCTTCAGGGAACTGTAGAGAGCAACCAACGAGGTCCTCCCTGAGTCTCCTCCAGGCTCAAGAGCCCCAGGTCCCTCAGCCTCTCCTCGACAGACTTTCCTTCCAGCACTACGAGCATGAGGCAAGGCAGCAGGGAAACCAGCAGTCATCTCCAACTTTGCACGAGGCAGTTATTGTGGCTGCTAGACCCTGCATTATTCACACTCTGCTCTCCTCTTGGGTGCCTACTCTGGATTCGTTTAACTTCACTCATGCAAATAACCTGGGGACCACCAGCGCTCGTGTTGGTGTGCCGCTCAGAAGGAAGCCCTCTAATTAGCCCAGCCAGGTAGGGGCACATCAGGGTGTCCCCACTGCTGACTGAAACAGGTCCAGTTATTTTCCTGTTACAAAGACCCATGTGTTCTGGGAGGAAGGAGAGCTGAAGGCACAGAGGAAAGAGAAGCTGGGCCAAATCAGATCTCTTCACCGACTCAATAGCTGGACAAACGTACTTGCCAGGGGTAGAGATTTGAAGATCTGGCCCGTAGCAGCCCTCACAGTAGTTTTGCTCCTGGCAGAGCACCCAATCTAATTGGCTCTGAATTTCCAGAAGGAAAGCGCTGTCCAGTGAACGTGGCTGGTTCTGCTCCAGTCATGCCTCGACCCACCATTTCCTCTGGTGCTTTACCAGCCCCGTCGTTCATGGGGAGTTTCCCTCCCACTGCCCAAGGTTTCTCCAGCGCTGCTGAAAGCCTCACAGCCAGCCAGCGGTTCTGAGTGAAGGGCATCTATGTCCTGTGTTGGTCCCAGTTAAAGAGGCAGACTGGTGGTGAAACCACAAGTGGTACCTTAGGGCCATCTTTGTGAAAAGAAGAGGGGGACGTGGAGCTGGGCTCTGCTCAGGGGCACCCAGTGATAGGATGAGGAGCAGCAGGTGTCTGGTGAGGAGATTCCACATCAATGTGAGAAGGACCTTCTTCATGGTGTGACAGAGCCTTGGCAGGGGCTGCCCAGGGGGGTTGTGGAGTCTCCTCTGGAGACATTTAAAACCTGCCTGGGCATTGTTCCTGTGTGACTGGATCTAGGTGACCCTGCTGTGGCAGAGGGATGGGACTGGATGATCTTTCCAGATCCCTTCCAGTCCCTAATGACTGGATCTAGGGGACCCTGCTGTGGCAGTGAGGTTGGACTGGATGATCTTTGGAGGCCCCTTCCAGTCCCTAACGGTCCATGATTCTATGTGATCCTCTGGTCCTTACTTGCCCTCAAGATATTTTCATTCCGACTCTGCATCAACCTTCTGACCGCTGAACTGCCATGAGGTCGGTTGTCCTGGGTCTTATCGTTATTTCCAAATGCTTGGCTCTTCTCACTCAGCTCTGCTCTCCTGGTCCTGGTCGCCCTCTGTACAACAGCATAAACATGTTCATTGAGGTCTGCGGGCGGTGAAGGACATCAACCATTCCAACAGGTCCTTTAAGGAGCTCTAAGCCGAAGTGGTGCCTGTAAACTGCTCTGGGGCTGTTTTCCTTGCGCTGAATTTTAAGGGAGTTCGTGAGGTAATCGAGCCTTAAAGGATCTTTTTTAACCCTTATTGTGTTGTTATGCAGTTGCCACAGGGGGAGCGTGTGCTTGGCTGCCAAAAGCCTCCAACTGGAGCTTTGGATGTTAAACAGACAAGATTAAGTCATAGGGTCGAGTTCTGCTAGGAGCAGCACAACGTTCGTCTGAAACACGTGGCAGCTGCGTCCTGGGGAGCTGCTCCGAGTCAGACGCTCTTGGCTGCTGCCGCGGACTGCAGCAGGCAGGTCACGGCTCTTCCGTCTGCCGGGGTGCGGGCACCTCTCTGGAAGGGTGCAGTGGGCCGCTGGCTTGGTTTTCCCCAGTTCGAGTTCCTTCAGTGTCTCCGGACCCAACTCTCCAGCCTGTTCAGGTCCTGCTGGGGTGTCGGCCGCCCCTCCCAGCTCTGTGCCATCAAACAGTTAACATCCAGAGTTTATTACGCTCCCGAATCTTAGATGTTGTCAGGCAGCACCACATCTATTAAATTGCACTCGGGAGAGAGCTTACCACGGAGCCGTAAGTATTCTTGACAGGTCATTCATGCCTGAGCCCAGTTCCTGTGTATAAAGATTAAAAATCTTGTCACAGATGGTGAGGGATGGAGAACACGCCAAACAATGGAGCATCAATAACTCATAAACAGCACTCAGCGGCGGCGGCGGCGGGATGAGGGGCCGTGTGCCTTAAACAAAATAAGCCTGCTAGTAGTAGTGGAGATGAAGTGCTGTGAAATCATCTCGCTAAGTAGCGCGTGCGAGCGGTAATTGACAGTGATTGTTCATTTCGGTGATGAACGGGCGTTGGGATCCGACTCTCACTCAGCCCTGCTCCAAGCGCAGGCAGATAACCCCTCCGTGGTTTGCTTCGCTTGGTCTCCTGAATATTCTACCTTCATGACACTTGGAACTGGCTGGTTCTCATCCCTTGCTCCGGTTTTGCTCGGTTCCTCCGGCTCTGGAGACGTTTCAAACCTGCCTGGGCCTGTTCCTGTGTGACTTGGTCTAGGGGATCCTGCTGTGGCAGGGGGTTGGGCTGGATGGTCTTTCGAGGTCCCTTCCTGGAGTCTCCTTCTCTGGAGACGTTTCAAACCTGCCTGGGCCTGTTCCTGTGTGACTTGGTCTAGGGGATCCTGCTGTGGCAGGGGGTTGGGCTGGATGGTCTTTCGAGGTCCCTTCCAATCCCTAATGGTTCAGTGATTCCTTCCATCTTCAATACTCTGTGATCAGGTGAAGAAGGCAAGTCCAAGACAGGCAGCTCTAGTCACTGGCATTTAGTAGCTGCTTGGGTTCCGTGGCGGCAGCTGGCTGTCTCGTGGCTACCAGTGTAGAAGCTTTGGCTTCAGAAGAACACACGTGTGACCAAAACACCTTTGCATCAGGGTTTGTTCCCACCTGCTCTCCTGATATTGGCAGCTGACAGGAGTTACCGCCGGGTTCTCAAGCAGTGGAGAGGCCAAGTTATGAAGCTGCACCAGGGGAGACTTAGGTTGGGTGTCAGGAAGCCCCTCCTCATGGAAAGGGGGTCAGAGCCTGGACTGGGCTGCCCAGGGCAGTGGGGGAGTCCCCATCATCCCTGGAGGTGCTGCAGGACAGCCTGGCTGTGGCCCTCAGTGCCCTGGTCTGGCCGATGGGGTGATGTCAGGTGCTGGTCAGGGCTGGCTGAGCTTCGGGGGGCTTCTCCAGCCTCAGTGACTCTGTGAGTCTGTGCTGAGGCCCAGAAGGGTCGGCTGCAAAGGCCTGAGCAGAGTGCCCCAGCACGTGTGGGTGTCTGCCTTGGTGTGCAAGCACAGCACAGCTGGTGGTGGAGTCTCTGTGCGTCCCACACTGCATCAGGTAAACCCAGTCTGAAAACAAAACAGGGACTGGTGGCACAGTGGGTTGCTCAGACAAAGTAGTGCCTGCTTTGTGCTCTCGCTGCACCCTGGCACGCAGCACAAAGCTCCTGGCTTGGAGCACGGCTGGGCTCTGCCGACGGTGCCTGCGCCCCGAGTGCCGACTGAGCTGCTCTGCTCTTTGCAGGGGTGACTGGGGCAGGCTTCCTGCTTCACCCCGGGTTTAAATGTGCTAAAGAGGAGAGATGGAGAGTTGGGGCTGTTGAGTTTGAGGAAGAGGAGGCCGAGGGGAGGCTTCATCGCTCTCTACAGCTGAGGGGCCACTGGAGAGATGATGGTGCTGGGCTCTTCTCACAGGGAATGAGGGACAGAAGCAGAGGGAAGGGCTTCAAGCCCAGGGGAGGTTTAGATTGGATATCAGGAAGGAATTCTTGATGGAGAGGGTGGTCAGGCCCTGGGATGAGGTCCCCAGGGTGGTGGTTGAGTCCTCACCCCTGGATGCGTTGAAAAGTCGCTTAGATGTGGTGTTGGGGGATGTGGTTTAGGGGTGACCTTGTAGCGTGGGGTTGGTGGTTGGACTCGATGATCCCAGGGGTCTCTTCCAGCCTGACTGATGCTCTGCTTCTCCGTTGCATGTATCCTCCTCGTGCAGCTGTAAGTGCAGTCAGAGAGCCCTGGGTGCTGTCAGCTCCTGCCGTGCCCTGCTGCACCCGAGCAGTCACAAGGGGAGGTCAAATTGCCGTGTGTGTGCTTCCTGTCTGTGCCTACTGTTCTCATGTGGCCGTCGAATAATCCCCTGGTTGTATCTCTCATCTCTGAGTGCTTGCTCCCTAACGTGGGTCCTGAAAAGATCTGCTGAAGCCCTGCTCCTGAGTGAGTTACCTGGAGCAGACAAGCAGAGGGCTCGCTTACAGACCCTCTTTTATCCCCTGCTTACGCTAAATCCACTGCTTTTTTCCCTTGGCCATCTGTCTGAGACATAATCACCTGGAGTTGTGACTATCAGGCGTAGGTGAAGCTTTCATGTGGAGATCAAATGCCTTGCAGTCGACAGAGGGGCTCACACGACGGCACAGCAGAGCTCATCGGGAAGCTCCGAGTTGCCGTCCCCGCTCCCTCGCAGGTGGGGTGATGCTCTCCCAGCTGCAGAGGGCCCTTCTGGGGCTGCTCCTTTCATACTGTTTCTCCAGCTGGCTAGTTGTTGTTATGGTTACCAGCCACCAGCTACTCCCCCGACCACAGCTCCCAGCTCGGAGAGGACACTGCCTCACCTCTGCTCCTGCGCCGCTTCCCAGCCAGAGCTGGCTCTTCTCCCAAACTGCTAATGACAGGACGAGGGGAAATGACCTCCAGTTGCATCAGGGGAGGTTCAGACTGGATCTTGGGAAGAAGCTGTTTGATGAGAGAGAGGTTGGGCACTGGGACAGGCTGCCCGGGGGGGGGGGGGAGTCCCCATCCCTGGAGGGGTTTAAAAACCGAGTAGCTGGAGCCCTTGAGGCCTTGGTCTAGGGGTTAGGGAGCTGCTGGGCTGAGGGCTGGGCTGGATGGTCCAGGAGGTGTTAAAAAACCCACCTGGATGTGTTGCTGGGTGACTTGGTCTGGGTGGTCCTGCTCTGGCAGGGGGATTGGACTGGACGTCTTTCGATCCCTGATGTCCTGTGGTTCTGTGAGGTTCCAGAGTCCCACCTATGCCCTAGATCCAGTTGCACAGAAATGGGTCCAGGAGGGTTTGAAATGTCTCCAGAGAAGGAGACTCCACAACCCCCCTGGGCAGCCCCTGCCAGGGCTCTGCCACCCTCAACAGGAAGAAGGTCCTTCTCACACTGATGTGGAACCTCCTCTGCTCCAGCTCACACCCGCTGCCCCTTGTCCTGTCACTGGGTGCCCCTGAGCAGAGCCTGGCTCCATCCTCCTGACACCCACCCTTCACACACTGATCAACACCCATGGGGTCACTCATCAGGCTCCTTTTTCCCAGCTCCCTCAGCCTTTCCTCAGCAGGGAGATGCTCCCCTCCATCATCTCTGGCTCTGCGCTGGGCTCTCTCCAGCAGGTCTCTGTCCTTCTGGACCTGAGGGGCCCACAACTGGACACCAGATTCCAGATGTGGTCTCCTCACCAACTGATCTGCAACATTTATAAACAGCCCCTGGCCTCCTCTCCTCTAACCTGTAGAGCCCCGGCTTCCTCGGTGCAGCGGGTCTCATTCCCCGCTGGGCATCTTCTTGCTCCGCGCTCGCGACTCACGGTCGCAGGGACCTCGAGGGGAGGGGGAACCCAGATGAAGACGCTGCCAGGTGCTGCTGGGGAGCGGACTCGCCGTCCTGTCGCCGAGCTGATCGCCCCGTCAGCCTGCGAGGAGCGGCCGTGGAGCTGATGGCCGAAGAGCAGTCCGGCGGCGGCTGACGGACACGTAGGAGCGCGGGTCGCTTGGTCGAGCGGGAGCGCTGCTCCTGGCACACTCAGGCGACACACGAGAGCACTTACCTGGGAATTTATTAGCCGGCTCCGAGCAAACAAAGCGTGACCTACATTTGACTAAAGTCAGCTGTCTCGGGCTAATCCTGTGGGCTTCTCTTTATTAATGTCACCGCCGCTAATGCGCCAGAACATTGTCGTCGCTGAATAGCGCAGCGGGATCAGCTGCAGCTGCCCGTTCTCGTTCTGTACCTACTGACTCATTAAACCCGAGTCTGGGCGAACACAAATCGCCAGGATTATTGCAGTTGTGGCTGGGAAACGAGGCGGCTGGGAGATCGGCGCCGTGCGAAGGGGAGCGTCCATCGAGGGCATTGGGGGGCTCTGCCAGGGGTCTTCTCTTCAGCAATGGGGATGACCACAGAACCGTCTCTTCATGTTCTTCTCCCCAGTGCCCCAGCACTGGGCTCCAGGTTTCTTCTCTGCTGGGTATTCTACCAAGGTTTGAAGGACATGTGGACACGAGGGCGTGGTGGAGCTGTTCTGTCTGAGGGAGGGTACAGCGCAGAGCTGCCGCGCTCAGCGCGTGGGATAAGCGTGTTTGGTACCAAGATGGTCGACAAAGGGGCAGCAGATGTGAGAGGAGGTTCCCTGTGAATATCATAGCATCATAGAATCATTAGGGATTGGAAGGGACCTTGGGAGATCATCCAGACCAATCCCCCTGCAAGAGCAGGACATCAGAAGGAACTCTTCCAAGTGAGGGTGACAGAGCCCCACTGGAGGAGGCTGCCCGGGGAGGTTGTGGAGTCTCCTTCACTGGAGACATTTCAAACCTGCCCGGATGTGTTCCTGTGACGTCACTTCGGCGTGTCTGTTTGCCTGATGCTCTACAGACCTCACGTCTGTGTTCCTGAGACCCCCCCCTCCACCATACAAGCAGAGCAGTGGGACTTGCCCAGCCGTCTCCTGACCAGGTTGCACCCTGGAGGGGCCCGACTCCCCCATCCCTTCTCCCGCAGGAGCGCCAAGGCTGCGCCAGGCCCCGGCTCAGCGAGCACTACGCTGAGGGGCTCGTGCTGGACTCACACCGACCACAAGCCACCTCACAGACAGAAGAAGCCGGTTTTCCCCTCGCTACGGGCCCGTCGGAGCTGGAGCTGCGGCGGCTTTGTTTCCAGTGCACTCGTGGCATATTTCCCACATGAATCATTCGGTGGAGCCTCTCTCCCCATCACACCCTGGACCAGCCTCAGCGTCTCCTCCCTTGTGCTCTACTCCATCCTTTAAGGTCACCATGCCCCCTCATCGAGTCCAGAGCCACAGGGATGATGGACAGAGGGGAGCAGCTCCCTGCTGAGGAAAGGCTGAGGGAGCTGGGGCTGAGGGAGCTGGGAGAAAGGAGACTGAGGGGTGACCCCATGGATGTTGATCAGTATGTGAAGGGTGGGTGTCAGGAGGATGGAGCCAGGCTCTGCTCAGGGGCACCCAGTGACAGGACAAGGGGCAGCGGGTGTGAGCTGGAGCAGAGGAGGTTCCACATCAGTGTGAGAAGGACCTGCTTCCCAGTGAGGGTGGCAAACCACTGGAAGGAGCAGAGAAGGTTGTGGAGTTTCCTTCTCTGGAGACATTTAGAACCCAACTGGACCTATTTCTGTGCAACTGGATCTAGAGGATCCTGCTGTGGCAGGGGATGGGACTGGGTGGTCTCTGAGGTCCCTTCCAATCGCTGATGCTCCGCGTGTCAGTGATATTTTGCTGGATGTTTCACCGCTGCTTCAGTCGAGGGGCGGTTTGAATTCCCGTGTGATGCTGGCCGGAGCTGACTCTGTGGAACAGCCCCCCCGCATCTGCACTCGGGACAGACTGCTGGTGAGTGGGCGAATTACCCCCACCCGTGACGAAGGGACCCGTTTGTGACTAACAGCAGTGACCGGCCGGTGCTGCCCTCACTCGCCTTTCACCGCGCTCGGGACGAATCGTTCCTGCCCCGTCGCGCAGCACCGAGTGTCTGACAGCGTCGGGTTTTCTCTCCAGAGAGTAACGACGGCAGAGCTGCGGTGGAGGAAGAGGAGGGAGGCTCTTTGTTACACGCAGGGAAAACGAAGGCTGCTGCTTGCCACATGGAGGAGCTCACGTATCAGGCTAGGAGTCGCCATCCTCGCCGGCAGAGCTCAGTCCCGGCCAGCTGCGGTGGAAAAGTGACTGGTTGGAGCGTCCTGGCCCTGGGTCTGCCCCTGGGCGTGTGGATGCAGCTCCTGCGGCAGGTAAGAGGAGAGCAGAGCTCGGCCTGTCTCAGTGTTAACACTGGTGTTGGGTTGAGTCCAGTCCTGGGCCCCTCAGCTCCAGAAGGACACAGGGCTGCTGGAGAGAGCCCAGGGCAGAGCCACAGGGGTGATGGAGGGAGGGGAGCATCTCCCTGCTGAGGAGAGGCTGAGGGAGCTGGGAAAAAGGAGCCTGATGAGTGACCCCATGGATGTTGATCAGTGTGTGAAGGGTGGGTGTCAGGAGGATGGAGCCAGGCTCTGCTCAGGGGCACCCAGTGACAGGACAAGGGGCAGTGGGTGTGAGCTGGAGCAGAGGAGGTTCCACATCAGTGTGAGAAGGACCTTCTTCCAGTGAGGGTGCCAGAGCCCTGGCAGGGGCTGCCCAGGGGGGTTGTGGAGTCTCCTTCTCTGGAGACATTTAAAACCCAACTGGACCTATTTCTGTGCAACTGGATCTAGGGGATCCTGCTGTGTCGGCAGGATTGGACTGGGTGATCTGAGGTCCCTTCCAGGCCCTCATGTGATGCCGTGGAGCAGCTGGAACTAAGACACTCTTCCAGAGCCAGCACTTTCACCACCATCCATGGGAGGACACTCGAACACAGCAAATCGCAGGCGGTGCTGCCATCCCACAGGTCTCCTCCCAAGAAGGAAACTGAAAGTCGCACGTCGTTTGTTTACAGAAGACAGACTCCAACCCCCCTATTACCTGACTGGTTGTCTGTCCCCGTCACACCTTCCCCACTGCCGTGTCTGTCCTTGTGGGGCTGGCGGAAGGCTCTTCCTCTCTGGCTCTAATTTTAGCAGGTACCCAGATGGGCTCGAGCTTTCCCCTTCATTTTTAATTCCTTTCCTTTTCAGCTTTTAATCACTTCCAAGCATCTGGCTCTCATTTATATTTGAAATGGTTGCTCTCTTTGCCTCTCCTTTGCTTGCGTCTCGCACACAGAGTGTAATTATTATCCCCAGTGAGGGTGCCAGAGCCCTGGCAGGGGCTGCCCGGGGGGGTTTGGAGGCTCCTTCTCTGGAGAGGTTTCAAACCCTCCTGGCCGTGGCCCTGTGTGACTGGATCTAGGGGATCCTGCTGTGGCAGGGGGTTGGACTGGGTGATCTCTCGGGGTCCCTTCCAGTCCCTGATGCTCTGTGATTCGGCAGCATGTTCCCAGGTTCATGCAAGTTGTTCCTTTGGCGACTGACTGAATCTCCGCCTGTGGCCAGCACAATTGTTGTCCGGATCCCGTGATGCCTGAAGTCGCTGCAGCCCCCAGGAGGCCCGTGATCTCTCCAGGAGCCCCCAGGAGCCCCCAGGAGCCCCCAGCCTCCGCTCATCTGCAATCCATCAGCACGCCGGGCCCTGCGTGCGATGGAGCTCGCCGGTGGGACTGCTCCTGCCCTTCTGTCAGAGACAAACTGCTGATGAGTCCCAGCTACGCAGCCTGAGGGGGATGGGGGCTGTCTCGGGCTCCTCGCTTCTGATCACGGACGTTAGTGCTCCACACGACCAAGGACTTCAGCTAAATGCAAAGGCTCTGTGATTCCAGTGCCATTTGGCCGTGGTTCTCTGTGTCTGGTGGCCAAGAAGGCCAACAGCTTCCTGGGGTGGATGAAAAAGGGGGGGCTTGGTAGATCCAGAGAGGTTCTCTTCCCCCTCTGCTCTGCCCTGCTGAGACCCCAGCTGGAATCTTGTGTCCAGGTCTGGGCCCCTCAGCTCCAGAAGGACACAGAGCTGCTGCAGAGAGCCCAGCGCAGAGCCACAGGGATGATGGAGGGAGGGGAGCATCTCCCTGCTGAGGAGAGGCTGAGGGAGCTGGGGCTGCAACCAAGCAGTGGTGACACTGGCCATAGGAGACTTTGACATGAGGGAGGGCTCCTCTGTTGTCAGAGGGCCATCCAGGGGGCAAGGCGGAGCTCATGAGAGGCTTTGGAGGGTCCTTAACAACCTTGAGTGGCTGCACCTGGGTCCTAAGTAGCTGCACCTGGGCCCTGAGTGACCACACCTGGTGCCCTCCCAACACAGAAGTAGAGCCCAGTTACAGAAGGAGTTGGAGCTCTGTCTGAGGGTGGGAGCACGTTGCTGCTCTTCCATGTTAGTAGAGGGATCCTGAACTCTTTCTCTGCCAACTAGAGGTTCCCATGACAGCAGGACTGGCTGCACCAGGGTAAGGAACTGGGTTATGCATCTCTCAGGTGTTGGTTGTGGTGGGATGTGGGCTGTGGTGGGCTGTGGCTGATTCTTCTGTGTTGAGGTGTGAGGCTGGTTTGCTCCCTGTGGTGCCCATGGTGAGCAGCTCTGGTGTTTCACTGGCTTCCTCTGCTTCTGGCTGTGCTGTTTTATTTCTGTGCTGGATAGGCAGTAGAGGCTGCCCTTGGTGTCTGCTGCTGGCTGTGTCCCTCTTGCTGGGGGCTGTGGCAGTGGAAAAGCAGCCTCTCAGCTTTATTTGATAGCGAGTGCTCGTGGTCTGGGAGGGACCACTGCAGACTCAGCTCTAACTCCGTCCTGTGTAAGCAAGTCTCTTGCTGTTGACTACTTCTTGCATCTGTGATGTTTGTGGCTGGGTAGTGAGTAACTCGGGCTGCTTTGTACTTTGTTGTATGAGGAAGGGCTGAGGGAGCTGGGGCTCTTGAGCTGGGAAAAAGGAGCCTGGGGGGTGACCCCATGAGTGTTGGTCAATATGTGAAGGGGGGTGGCACTGGATGATCTCTCCAGGTCCTCTCCAATCCCTAGCAATCTGTGGCTCATCAGTTAGAGCCAAGGTTTGCCTTAGCTGTGGGAATGAGTTCAGCCTGATGGCAGGGAAGCTGTACTGTCCCTGACCTTAAATAACCAGATGATGGAGAAGTTGACACTAAAAGGGAGCAAGTGAGCATGAGGCTCTTGCTGTCATCCCCAGGCAGCAGCACACTCTGATGTGAGAAGATAGTGAGGGAGAAGTGTTTATGGTTACCTAGTGCTTATCATAAAATCTTAATGTTCCCAGCTGGCTTTGGGTGCCCCAGAGCTGGGTTCCACCACGTGCCCTGCCTTCCCTGCAGTCATTCCTGCTCTCCCTGCTCCCTTCCCCAGCCTCTCTGCTCTTTCTCTGGAGCCAGGGGCATGTGGATACTGATGGCTGTGGTGCTGCTGCTGCAGTGGGACTGAGCCTCTCCTTTGTGAAATGCAAGTGCTGTTAATTGTGATGGAGAATTGCAATGTGAGCTTGGTGCCTAGAGAGGCTTCTGGCTCAGCTGAGGTGGGAGGGGAGAGGATTCAAACCCACCTGGCCGTGTCCCTGTGCAGCTTGACCACTTGGCCATGTTTCTGTGTGACTGGATCTGGGGGACCCTGCTGTGGCAGGGGGATGGGACTGGGTGACCTGTCGAGGTCCCTTCCAATGATCTGGGGGATGATGTTATGTGAACAAGTGTGTGATAGCCAGAACCTTTTGCTTTATGGGAGGTTCTGTTTGAGGAACTCAAGTTCCCACTGGCTTTTCTTATCGCTTATAATCCCAGTGGGTGTCAGGTGATGGCAAGGGAAGATGATAACCTGGGTGCCTTGTGCTGGTGGCTTGTAGAAGTTGGTCCCTGCTTCAAGTTGTCTCCAAACTATGTAAGACAGAGCATAAAACTTGCAGGATTATTCTAATGCATTTAATTAGAATTAGAAGCAGGCTCCCCATTTGCATCCTCTCATTCCGTATGCAAGTGTGCTCACCCTCTGAGAAGCCACCATCGTGAAAGGTCGTGGGGAGGAAGAATGGTATGAAATGTCCTCTGTCTGTGAAAACATCTGCAGATCTGAAGTACAGAAATGGGAGGGGGTAACAGGGTGGAACAAACTGGAAAGTCTAGCAGTGACGCTGGCTGCTTACAAATAAGTGCAAACCCTCTCTGTAAGACAAACAGACCGTAATGGGGAATGGGGTGGCTGGAGCTGGTGGTCGTTGATTCAGGACTGGGCAGTTTGAGGCTTCTCGTGTCTGCTGTCTGTTTGGAGTGAGACTGTGCTCCTGTCAGACCCTGTGGCTGCGCCGAGCCGCTCGTCAGCTGGGGTTGGTGATGGGGCTTCAAGCCCACTCAGTTTGTGTCTGAGCACTGCACCAACAAGGTCCCGTGAAGCTGATCTTGCGTTTCAGCTGTGAATGCTCTGACCCCGGTGTTTGCGTTGCCTTGCACACAGCAGTACAGGTGCTTGCAGCTTCTCCTCAGAAGAAAGCAGTCACCTCTGTGTCAGCCTCAGCTCTCGGCGCTCCTCAGCAGCTCTGCTCTGCAGGGGCAGCGCTGTCGCTGCAGCGAGGGCAGCCTTCTTCAGCAGCACCACCTAAACCATGATGCAGTGCAGGGTGTTCTGCCGGGGAGAGGAGACGGCGAACAGCGAGCTGGCCCTACGGCAGGGATGGGCTTCTGCTGGAGATACCTCACCTAGCCTTCTCCATCACTCTGCTAAAAATATGGCCTCAATGTGTGGACAGGGTATTTATAGTGCTGTTGGAAGTGTTTGGCCTCGTGGTGGATAAACGCAGCACCCGTGAAGCAGAAGGGTGATTTATAAGTGCTTGTGGGTTTGTAGCGCAGGGGTTTTTCAGGAGATCACAGAAAATTCTCTGACTAATAATGATAATCTGTGAAGTGAAGATTATCATTTCACAGTGATAATCTGTGAAGCCCTGATGCCTGGTTGCTGACAGCCACGCTGGGGGCACGGCTCGCTCAGGATGAGCTCTTGTGTGGAACAGATGACAGCGTGGGTTGGCTCCTCCTTTTGAGCACAGGAGACCCCAGCGTTAGGGGGCTTCTTTTGGAGAAGTCTAATATATTAGATTCTGAGTTGAAAGCGTGTGGTCCCTCTCCTCCCTGAGGTGTCCTTAAAGAGGGCTGCTGTGTCTGTGGGGACTATTTTAATGCAAAGTGATGTTCTTTCTTAGCCCTGGTGTGTCAGTGCCTCCTACGCAGCAGCCCCTTTTACTGTAGGCATGAAAGTGGCAGCCTCAAAGGGCTTGTCTCGAGAGCGCACAAAGATAGCTGCCACGTGTCAACAGGTTTGAAGTCTCCAAGCAACGGTCTCCTCTCCACCACGCTCACTGTGAGTGTTCCACAGAGTGACCTGAGGGTTCACATACAGCCATGAGTGTGAGGTCCTTGCAGACAGCTATCCTGGGTTGCCTTCTGCACGGAGGAGCAATCAGCTGCTGCTTGTGTCATGAGGTGCGAGTGTTGGGTCTCAAAAATGTTCACTCATGGAATCATAGAGTGGAAGGGACGTTATAACAAGGGAAAGCACAGAGTCTTGCATCTGGGCAAGTACAGCCTTGGGGACCAGTAGAGGTTGGGGACTGACCTGTTAGAGAGCAGTGTGGAAGAAAGGGATCTGGGGGTCCTGGTGGCCAGCAGGATAGCCAGGAGCCAGCAATGGGCCCTTGTGACCAAGAAGGCCAGTGTCTTCCTGGGGCAGATTAGAAGGGTGGTGGTTAGCAAGTTGAAAGAGGTTCTCCTCCTCCTCTACTCTGCCCTGGTGAGACCACATCTGGAATCTTGTGTCCAGGTCGGGGCCCTTCAGTTCTGTCACTCTAGTGACAGAGTCATTGGCCACTGGAATGGCCTGCCCAGGGAGGTGGTGGAGTTGCCATCCCTGGAGCTGTTCAAGGCAGGATTGGACGTGGCACTTGGTGCCGTGGTCTAGCCTTGAGCTCTGTGGTAACAGGTTGGACTTGATGATCTGTGAGGTCTCTTCCAACCTTGGTAATACTGTGTGTGATACCCTCACCGTGAAGAAGGTCCTTCTCACAGTGATGTGGAACCTCCTCTGCTCCAGCTCACACCCACTGCCCCTTGTCCTGTCACTGGGTACCCCTGAGCAGAGCCTGGCTCCATCCTCCTCACACCCACCCTTCACATACTGATCAACATCCATGGGGTCACCCCTCAGGCTCCTTTTTCCCAGCTCCCTCAGCCTCTCCTCAGCAGGGAGATGCTCCCCTCCCTCCATCATCCCTGTGGCTCTGCCCTGGGCTCTCTCCAGCAGCTCTGTGTCCTTCTGGACCTGAGGGGCCCAGGTAAGTTTTAAGGGTCGCTCTGCAGAGCAGAACTCTCTCCCCTGGTGGTCCCTTAGAGGAAAAGGGGGCTCAGGTCTGGGAAGGGACATTGCGAAGCAGCCCTGCTCCGACATTTGCCGGCACGGCACAGAAAAGCAGCTGGCAAGAAGTGGCGCCCGGCTGCTCTCTGCCTCCCAAAGTCGCCCAGAACTGTTCTTGCTGAATCGCTGCAATGAAGGCACTGGAGCAGAGCACATAAATTCCGGCGACCGCGAGGCAGTCAAGCTGCAAAAGCCATCCTTCTGTACGTCAACAGCGCAGTACCCGGGCTGAGCGCGTGCGGGCGAGCGTGAAAGTCGAGCAGGAATCGTCCCGCTGACCTTGAGAGCGGGGCCCTCTGTGGTGCAGGCAGAGCCTGTGCTGCCTGCGGTGACCCACGGAGCCAGCGGACGTGTGGTGGCCAGCGCACGGCCGCTGCTGGATCCAGCTCTCAAGTGCACTTCAGAAGTCTGATCGATAAGCCTGACGGTGGGAAATGCGACCCTGCTCTGCTCCCCTTGAGACGGACACGACGGCCGTCTGTTCCCACGTCCCTTTGAAAGTCACTTTCCTGTTCTCCAAATCACTTTGTTCACAGAGCATCGGGGATGGGAAGGGACCTTGGAAGATCATCCAGTCCCCCTGCCACAGCAGGGTCCCCTAGATCCAGTCATTAGGTATCAGAAGGGACCTTGGAAGATCATCCAGTCCCCCTGCCACAGCAGGGTCCCCTAGATCCAGTCATTAGGGATCAGAAGGGACCTTGGAAGATCATCCAGTCCCCCTGCCACAGCAGGGTCCCCTAGATCCAGTCACACAGGAACATGGCCAAGTGGGTTCGAAATATCTCCAGAGAAGGAGACTCCAGAACCTACCTCTACCTAGTGTTGCTGGTTCCATCCTGTGCTCCTGAGCATTCAGTGCTGCGGTGGGAATTCTGCTCCTGCAATTCTTTATCCCTCGGCTCTGCCCGGGCAGCTCAGACGTTGGTCTCCCTGGAGCTTCAGCCACGTCGTTCTCCTCTCCTTCCCCCTCTGTTTCATCTCCGCAGTAAATTGCGTTTGCTCTCATTACCCAGCAGTGGGATGAGCTGGTGCTTTCATCTTCCCACCAGAAGTCTAGCTGATGCCAGTCAGTCAAAGGCATTTATCAGCCTGTTTGCATCCAGTTGTGTTTTATTTGCCTTCCCAATGGATTCCCTGGGCCTCCACCGTGCGCAGGGCTTCCAGCAGTCACTGTGGGCTTATGGCTTGCAGGGTTTTATGGGCCAGTGGCTTCTTCCTGGCTGTTGGACCGGCAGGTCGTGGCGTTGCCTGGTTTGCTGTTTGCTCGTCGTCTGCTTCCAGAGCTCCAGCTCTTCTAGAAATGTTGCTCTTGAGTGTTGTCTGCTCCCCCCGTTACCCCCTCGCAGGGGTGAAAAGCCCTTTTCCGAGGGTGCCCAGGGTTTTGAGCTCTGTCTGTGCACACACAGGTTCCTTATAAGAGCCCTGTGGTTCAGTTGTGGCAGGGTGACTTCAGGACTTTCCCTGCTCAGCTGCTTCAGCTGACTGAGAAATGGGCATGGAGACTGTATCTTCAGACTGCATCTGGAATCTCGTGTCCAGGTCTGGGTCCCGCAGCTCCAGAAGGACACAGAGCTGCTGGAGAGAGCCCAGGGCAGAGCCACAGGGGTGATGGAGGGAGGGGAGCCTCTCCCTGCTGAGGAGAGGCTGAGGGAGCTGGGGCTCTGGAGCTGGGAAAAAGGACCCTGAGGGGTGACCCCATGTGTTGATCAATGGGTGGGTGTCAGGAGGATGGAGCCAGGCTCTGCTCCGGGGCACTCAAGACTGGGACAAGGGGCAGTGGGTGTGAGCTGGAGCAGAGGAGGTTCCACATCAGTGTGAGAAGGACCACCTTCATTTTGAGGGTGCCAGAGCCCTGGCAGGGGCTGCCCAAGGAGGTTGTGGAATCATCTTCTCTGGAGACATTTAAAACCTGCCTGGCCTTGTTCCTGTGCAACTGGATCTAGGGGATCCATCCTGCTGTGTCAGGGGGATTGGGCAGGATGATCTTTCCAGGTCCCTTCTGGTCCCAAATGACTCTATCTAGGGGATCCTGCTGTGGCAGACGTGGGAACGCACGGTCTCTTCGCAGAGCTTGGGCTGGCTGCTTTGCACAGGACGCGCCCGAGTCGCAGTCGCTGAGCGTGAATTTCAGTGACTCCCCTGCAGTTGGAGTAGTGGAAATTTTTGTGCATCCAGATCTTTGTAGGGAGGTCTCACAAGCTCTGATATTTGCAGTAGTCACAGCATGTGCCTGCAACATTTAAAGAAAGCTTATCGTCTACGTCGCGGGCTCCCCGATCTCATTTGCATTGATTTTAAAGATTCATTTTGGATTAAACATTTACTCTGATTTAATGAAAATCCTGGCCAGCAGCCCTGCGTGCAGTCACTGCTTATGAACCTTGTGAGAGAGTCTCCCCACGTGGTACGGGACGTCAAACAGAGTGTTGGGGGTTGGAAGGGACCTCAAAAGGTCACCCAGTGCCATCCCCCTGACACAGCAGGATCCTCTAGGTCCAGTTGTTAGGGGTGGGAAAAGACCTCAAAAGGTCACCCAGTGCCATCCCCCTGACACAGCAGGACCCCCTAGGTCCAGTCATTGGGGATGGGAAGGGACCTCGAATGACCATCCAGTCCAATCCCCCTGCCACAGCAGGATCCCCTAGGTCCAGTCATTAGGGGTGGGAAAAGACCTCAAAAGGTCACCCAGTCCGATCCCCCTGCCACAGCAGGACCCCCTAGGTCCAGTCACACAGGAACAAGCCCGGGTGGGTTGGAAACCCCTCCAGAGACCTTTGTTTAGCTCATTTTCCTAAGGCAATGGAAATCAAGTGCTCAGGTGGGTTTGGCCATTTGTTTGTGTTGTCTTAGGAGCGTGGTGGCAGTTAGTAATGAACCCAAGAGCTCTAGCAGCCCTCTGCCTCCTGGGAACTGCAGGTGTGAGGAGCAAGGATGTGTACGTGTGAGATTTGTTATGGATCTGTCTCTGCGTAGCTCGTCAGGGTAGTAGAAAATCAAATTTAATCTCTGTATAATAAATTGAGCTGACATTCCCCCCCACAATCTTATTACTCAAGAGTGGCGAAGTGCTGGCTGCGGTGGATTTCAGTGCTGACTCATTACACGAAGGGCTCGGTGCCAGTTGCCAATTTTCATTTGCAAAGAGCCCGCAGACCCTGCTCCCTTATCTGGAATCGCCTCTGGTTTGGCCTCGCGCTATCAAAAGTGTTTTAGTGCTGGTTCCTTCTCTCTTCCCAGTGTAAAGGTTCTCCTGACAGGAGGATGGAGCCAGGCTCTGCTCAGGGGCACCCAGTGACAGGACGAGGGGCAGAGGGTGTGAGCTGGGACAGAGGAGGTTCCACATCAGTGTGAGAAGGACCTTGTTGGCAGTGAGGTGGCAGAGCCCTGGCAGGGGCTGCCCAGGGGGGTTGTGGAGTCTCCTTCTCCGGAGACATTTCAAACCCTCCTGGATGTGTTCCTGTGTGACTTGGTCTAGGGGATCCTGCTGTGGCAGGGGGTTTGGACTGGATGATCTCTTGAGGTCCCTTCCAACCCTTAATGTTCTGTTAGGTCCTGGGCTGGACTGGCTGAGCTCAGACGGCTTTTCCAGCCTCAGTGGTTCTGTTGGATGCTCTGAGCACAGGAGCTGATGCCTTTCTCCATCTGAGCGGGTGGTTCAGCCGCTGGGTCTCTCTGGTGGCTTTTCTGCTCTCAATTTCATTTTCATTAAGGTGCCATCAGTACCATCTACCTCGGGGTCCCGAGTTCACGTGGACAACAGCTCCCTGCGGTGGCCTCCTCCAAAGGAGGGCTCCCACAGCTGGCGGCGCCGCTCTTCTCGCCCCTCTGCGCCACGTCACACGTCTTTAGATCCATCACGAGCAGTTTCTCTTGTGGGGAAACTAATTAGCGTCTCGGGAGCAGACTGCTTGCGTTTCCCTGAGACGTGTTTGAAGTAACCAGATGCTGTAATTAGTTTCTGTGGAGTCCTCCCTGCCAGTGGCTGTCAGACAGCGTCCCCCGTCGCTTTAATTAACGGCATAAAATCAGTTTATGTGGGAAAAGATGAGACGGGTTTGTTCAGGGCTCTTTGGATGTAATGGGGAGAAAGACCCTTGCTGAAGGTGAAACCAACACGAGCCCGATCATTAGCGCCAGGACACCTCCTCTTTAGTGCTGCTCATCTCTCGCTGACGTTGTCCTACCTTCGCTTAGGCTTCACTTCGTCCTTGGGCTGCGTTCACTAGCGGTCGGCTGCAAAGCACAGCTGCATCTCCAGTCATTCCACTCCTGGTGAAAGCTGGGCTTGATGGTCCTTATTCCCTACTTAACTGTCTCCTTTCATTAGATCGTGTGTGGTGCCTCAGCTGATTTCTTTCTTCCCCAAGAAGCTGAGCAAGATGCTCTGCTATGAGGACAATGAGGTCATTGTTAGTTGTTTTAACTGGTGATTTGATTCCTGGGCGGCTTTCCTGAGTAAAACTCACCCAGATGTGTTCCTGCACAACTGGATCTAGGGGATCCTGCTGCAGCAGAGGGTTGGACTGGATGATCTTTGGAGGTCCCTTCCCATCCCAAACGTTCTGTGATTCTGTGTTTGAGTGGTGGAAGTCTGACTGCTCAGTGTCCACGTGGTTTAGGGCAGAAGTCACAGCTGCACAGGAGCACGTCCAGGCGGGTTGTAAACGTCTCCAGAGGGGGAGACGAGGTCCTTAAGGAAGACACCTCGGGCTGTTTTCAAGGCTGTGTTGATGCCTTCAGATGGTCTGTGGGACGGCTCTGCAACACAAACCCCCAGGAAATCCTGCCGCGTCGTTATTAATGAGGCAGGTGGCTCATCTTTCAAAATCTCATTTCGGCTCGGCAGAGGTTTTCGGTGGAACCTGGCGTGCTCGTTTTTGCCAGACGTAGCAGCTCCCGTCCGAGCGAACACCCCCGTCCTTAATGGATGCGCTTGCTTCGCTGCCGGCGGAGCGTCTCCCGTCCTTACAGAGACTGGGCTCTCTGACATCTGTCGAGCGGAGCAGCGCGCTGGCTCCAGAGCACAGCTGCACGAAGCAGGCTGGTTACACAACACCGGGGGGGATGCACCCCGCGAGCGCCTTCGCCCGCTGGCAGATCCCTCCGCCCTTCTTAGCCGAGAGTCGAGTCCTCGGGAGCGCGCTGGCACAGTTGGTGTCGGCCGGGGAGCTGCAGCCAGCTCTGCGGAGGTGGTAGTGATCCAGCAGATCCAGGTCTGCTCGGAGCCCCTTCGCTCCTCCGGGATCACAGCGGAGCTGTGCGTGTTAATCAGCAGGGACCTTGTTCAGAAACACCTCCCGCTTCTCCCGGCCCGCTCTTTGTCACGAAGGCAGTCTGCTAGCTGCTTGTGAAGATGCTCCGCTTGACAAAGTGCACAGGCACGCTGGCTTTAAGCAGACAGACTCCTGAAACACGTGGGGCTGTTTACTTGTAACTGCGTGAGCAGAATCGTGAGCAGTTAGGGCACAGAGATGAAAAACACTGCTGCTGTGGCCTTGCTTCCAGCACAGAGTGAGAAGAGGATGGTTCGGGTTCAGCTCAGCGGAGGATCTTGTCTGACACAAATAAGCGCAGCTCTTCTAGTGCTCCTCTGCACAGTCTCTTCTCTGTAAAGAAGGACAGCAGCTTGCAGTGTGCACGCTTCCTCCTGCGACGGGCTGCCCAGGGGGTTGTGGAGTCTCCTTCTCTGGGATGTTTAAAACCCACCTGGACATGTTCCTTGGTCTGGGGGATTTGGCTCGATGATCTTTTGAGGTCCCTTCCAATCCCTGATGTTGTGTGGTTCTGTGAAGGAGATGGCATCTTCTGGCGTGAGAGATGCAGCGTGAGGAACCGGGAAGCTGGGGGAGTCTGGAAAGCTGTGCTCTCAAGCAGAAATGAGACTTGGTGTGTTTCACCACCTGCTTGAATTCACAAGTGGCTTTTGTATCCAAAACACTTCTTCACTGTGGCACCGCTTCTGCATCTGGCTTCTGAAATGCCACGGTTTCTGTGCAGCGTGGGCGCCCGGAGCTTTCCTGCTTGACTCATCTTTGCCACCACTGTGCAGGCACCTTTAGTAACAGAGGTCTCACTTCTGGAGTTTTAGATCACCTCATTCGGAGCCTTGATGACCAGTCCAGGGGTGGTTATTCTTTTCCTTTTCACCCAAATTACTTCTGGGAACAACAAGTTCATAGGACTCTTGGGGGCACGTGTGGTGCTACTGGAAGCTGGACTGCCTGCAGCCTTCCCTCTCTCGGGATGCCAGTTGGTACCAGCACACCTTAGCCTTTCCAAAGTGCGTTTGAATCCACAACTTCAGTCGTGTTGAACTACCTGAGACCCTCTCATCCCCAAGGTGCTGTCAGACATCTGCAGCTGTTTGTTTGTGTATTTGGAGCCGTGGTGATTGCTCAAATAAACGCAGTCCTCACGCAAGAGCCTTTGTGCTGACAAGCCCTGTTTACTCACAGACAGGCAATCTACTGGCTGCAGGGCAGGACTCGAGGGCACTCTGGCTTTCGGTGCAGCTGAAAGGATCGCTGCAGCCCAGCGCCTGCTCGCTGACTGGCCTCTCGCAGATGCTTCCACAAGCACTTATCCCAGGGCTGCTCACTCATGTGAGCAACAGCACTCTGATTACAAAGTGAGTGGGACTCGGAGACCTCGGGGTTCCAAGGGAGCGAGCACCTCCATGGCCAAACCCAAGGGCAGGAGAAAATGTTAGGGAAGGTTAGGGGTTGGAAGGGACCTCGAAAGATCATCCAAGCCCCCTAGATCCAGTCCCACAGGAACATGTCCAGGTGGGTTTGAAATGTCTCCAGAGAAGGAGACTCCACAACCCCTCTGGGCAGCCCCTTCCAGTGCTCTGTCACTCTTCCTGTGAAGAAATTAATATTTCTCATATTGATGTGGAACCTCCTCTGTTCCAGCTCACACCCATTGCCCCTTGTGCTATCACTAGATGCCCCTGAGCAGAGCCTGGCTCCATCCTCCTGACATCCACCCCTTCCATCTTTATCAACATTAATAGTCACCCCTCAAGCTCCTTTTTTCCCAGCTCCCTCAGCCTCTCCTCAGCAGGGAGATGCTCCCCTCCCCTCGTTATCTCTGTGGCTCTGCGCTGGGCTCTCTCCAGCAGCTCTGTGTCCTGCTGGAGCTGAGGGGCCCAGAGCTGGACACACTCCTTGGAGAGAGAGGAGTTGAGAAGGAAGTTGTGTAATAAACGGGACCAGAGAACATTCAGAGAGAAAACAATCCCCGGGAAAAGTAAGGAGGAGTGATTTGCAGTAACACTTAGAGGCGTTTCAGAGTGAGGAAAGAGCTCAGCTGCAGTCAGTGCCAGCATCATCCACCCAGGTTAAAAACAGGACCAGTAACTGCTTGGCTGTACGTTGCCAGCAGAAGAAAGGCTCTCTTAGCCCTCGCTCAGGGAGTGACAGGCTGATGGGGCAGATGTGGTTCCAGCTGACCAGCTCACTTGGCACCCGTTGCCACTGACTTTGCTGGCAACCATTCCAGATCTTTTGCCTTTGGGCCGCGAGGCTGGAATCAATGAGATTTCTGCTTTCAATTAGGTCACGGGCTCCAGACCTAGTCCTGCGCAGGGCTTGCTGCTCCAGAGCCTTTTGCTGGTTTGTTGTGAGGCGTTCTCGTCCCTCGTGCCGTGAGGACCGGGTCGGGGTCAGACCTGCGCTCTGGCACGGAGGTGGAGCGCTCTGTTTTGGGTGGGCGCAGATGTCGTGTTGGAGTCTGTCAATCTCAGCCCGGCTGGGCTGTGATGTCGTTTCACTGGCTGTAATGAAACCACTCTGGGAGTGTTAGAGGTCTGGCTGAACGGGAGCCAGCAGGGTGCTCAGGTGGCCCGGAAGGCCGGTGGAATCCTGGCTTGTATCAGCAATAGCAGCAGTAGGGACTTGATGGTCTCAGACGTCTTTCCAGCCTCAATAGTTCTGTGATTCCCAGTCGACGTTAAATGGAGTCGATAAAGCTGTGCAGAGCAGGCTTCTACCAGCACTGCCTCCTGGCACAAACGCCGCTTGCACAGCAGCGCGATGCTCTTCCAGCCTTGATCCAGCCTCATGTGCTGCCAGGCTGGGTCTCACATTCCTCGTCGCTGCTGGCTACTGAGTGTGATGCCAGCTCAGCTGTAACTCATCTACCTACGCAGAGTATGCGTCCAAAGTAGTCAGCCACCAAAACCATGTGAGGTCTTGTTTTCTGTTGCATGATGTTCTTCATGCTGAAGGTGACAATGCCCTCAAAACAGCTGCCCCGGGGGTGTTGTGGAGTCTCCTTCTCTGGAGACATTTAAAACCCACCTGGAGATGTTCCTGTGTGACTGGATCTAGGGGATCCTGCTGTGTCCTGGGGCTTGGACTGGCTGATCTTCTGAGGTCCCTTCCAGTCCCTAACATTCTGTGATTATTTTCTCAGCTAGGAAGGGAGTTTGTTCCATCTTTAGGGATGCCCCAGGAGAACAGTTGGTTCTATGATATGAAGGCATCTTCTCCACGGATGTGAGAGGATAAGGAGAAATGTTCTTCTTAGAAGTGGCTGTGAACGTTGCCGTCTCCCCTGCTGGAAAGGGCAGCAGTCCTGCCAGGTTGGGTTGAAGATGAGGGCAGTAAAATGCTCTGCGTGCCCAGGGGACAGTCACAGGGAAATGTGCTGGTGCAACCACGAGATTCCTCTGCAGCCGACAAACTGGTGATAAAAGTCAACTTATCTGCTTGCTAATGGATCTGTTAGGAGCTTTGTTTGGACTTTCTGCCTGGGTTTTCTCCTCAAGCACTTACCCACAGATGGATTGTGCAAACAAATACTTCGTTAAATGCAGGACTCGGAGCCAAGCGAACGCTTTTGGGTCCAGAACCATGTCAATTAACTCAGTTTAATTGCTTCCTTCATCTACCCTGCCCTTCTGAATGTGTCCTTTGAGGGGGTTGGCTAAGACAAGGGTGGTGCTGGCTGGCACGCTGCGGGGCTGGATCACAGAACGTCAGGGGTTGGGTGGGACCTCGGAAGGTCATTCCATCCCGTCCCCCTGCCACAGCAGGGTCACCTAGATCAAGTCACACAGGACCCTGTCCAGAGTGGATTTCCTCTACGTTCTATTTCACTGACACAAGTGCAGTCTGCGCTCTCAAAACAGCACAGCACCTCGAACACAGACTCAGAATCCCAGCAGCTCCGTTCCAGTGAGTCACAGAGGCAGCACTGGCAGGAGATTCCCGAGCTCAAGGGAGCCGACGACGGGAGAAAGATCCGAGTTAACTATGACGACTGCTTTGAGTCCCGAGTACTTTTCCTGCTGCTTGAACAGCTGCTTTGTCAGCATCGATAGTCCAAGGAAATTTGGCTTTCAGTCGCACCAGTGATTTATTAAGTGTCTCTCGCTGCAACATAGACACCTGGGTGTGGCATTTGGTCACAGAAGAAGCCAGTTCTAGAGTGTGTTGTAAGAGTTCTAGAAGCAAGTCACACAGGAATGGCCAGGAGTGTTTGAAACATCTCCAGAGGAGGAGACTCCCCAACCCCCCTGGCAGCCCCTGCCAGGGCTCTGGCACCCTCACTGGGAAGAAATTCCTTCCCACACCGATGTGGAACCCCCTCTGTTCCAGCTCGCTGCCCCTTGTCCTAGCATTAGATGACACTGAGCAGAGCCTGGCTCCATCCAGAGCTTGCATCCTCCTCTGCCAAAGCACGTTCCCTCAGTACGGTCATCCGACTGCTCCTCGGTGCGCGGTCCTTCTGAGTGATGTGAAAATAACAAGCTCTCCTCTGGTTTTCTCATTGCACTCACTGCAGTTAATGGGACTTCAGGGTCTCTCCAGAGCTCTCTTTACGGGCTGCAGGTCAGAGTGGCAGGGGGATAACACTGAATCAAGGCAGCAAGCTCTAGCTCAATCTTCCACAGCGCTGCTCTGTCCAGCGGCGAAGGAAATGATTTACATCTGCTGGACAACGTCCGAGCCGGCGCGGTTTCCAAACCGCAGAACGGCCCTATCAGATTTCCTTGGCCTGCGGAACTTGGCGCGTGGAACGTTAAGGGGCTGTTCTCCTCAATCCCTTGCTCATGAGAGTAAGCACTGAGAGGACTGAGCTGAAAATCCTCGGGGTCTTCCTGAGTTTTCACTGGAAACCAGGCAAACCCGGGGCTTTGAGTGCAGGCACACGGGGTGCTTGTGGCTGAGCTCAGTCAGGATCCAGGTCCCAGCCAGCACCTCTGCACAAAGCCCCCCCAGAAAAAGCATCGAGCAGGAGCTCTAAGCAGCGTGCCTCGTGACGACAGAGACGCCTCTGCCTCACGGATGTAGCTCGGGCAGCTCCCTAACATCTACCTTCCACTGAAATTCTGTCTGACACAGGAAAGCTCCCTTGTGGTTGATGTCTAGTGGAGGAAATGCTTGTTTGAGGAAGGGACAAGTTCGGGTTGGAATCACCAGCCCGTTTAATGTGTCTGTGCAAAGCACCTGTGAAACAGATTCCTTCAGCACCGGAAAGACAGCCCCAAGTTAACGTGTGGAAAGGGCTGTACGTCTTCAGCACTAAACGAGCGGGGGCTAGAAACAAGGACAAACAGAAGTGAGCCCGTAGCCTGTGACACTGGGCTGCGCCAATGACGCTGTGATCCACACAGGCATCCTGGGACAGGGCAGGGGGGTCATCTGATGGGACCTCTCGCTTTGCTTCTCAGTCAGCACTGCTCATAGCCTCCATTACACCTTCTGCAGGCGTGCGGCGAGTAAGGGGGTGCTGCTTCACATCTCAGGTACTACGCTGCACTGCGGGGGTGAAGAAGGGTGTTGTGACTTTGATAGAGGAAAAAGAGAGGAGAATGAAGAGGGGAAGAGGGGAGAAAGGAGGGGAAGAGGGGAGAGAATGAATCTCCTTCCTTGTAGAAGAAATTAGTTTTTATGCAGTTTTATGTGTTTTTATATAATTGGAACATTTTGCTCTCTCTGAGACTTTTTGGTACCTTGCTGTAGGAGTTTTCCTTTCTCCTTTGTGAAAGGAGAAGTGTCTCCAGCTGTATTGTCTTTTGTTTTCCTTTCTTCCTCCTCCTCCTCCATGTAAATATTGTTATAAAGGCACATTTGAGAAGATTATGGCCTCTCAAAACCACCCCCCTGCAGCACAGCAGTGACATGATGCACCACACGCCCACCAGAGCAGTCATTACCAGTAACAACAGAAACGGGATCGAGCGATAGAAATATGTGCCATGTAAATCAGTCCTTTCGGGGCTGTGTTTGTTCAAGATCCTTCATGCAGGGAAGAGTAGCAGGTTTCCAAAGGTGATGTTAAGGGGTGAAGTACATGAGTCACTATTTGTGTTACGGTGCAGGGGAGCTGGGCAAGAGCACCACTGCAAGGGGGAACACGCGGCACTATCTGGCCGCTTGTTCTGTTGCGTTCATCACCACGGGGTGCGTCTGTACGTGTCATGGCAAGGTCAGCGATCCTTGTTCACATGAATCATTCCCAGCGCTAATGGAAACCACCCCGATGCAGCATGTTCAAACACCAGGAGCTTCAGCAGATGACAATGTGAGACTGACTCACTCCTGCCAGCCAGAATTCACAGGTGAGGGAGAGCGGCTGCAGGGCTGAGGGTGGATAACGGGACAGCAGGAGGTGATTGGAACGCCTCCCTGATGAGGAAAGGCCGAGGGAGCTGGGGCTCTTGAGCTGGGAGAAAAGGAGACTGAGGGGTGACCTCATTAATGTTGATAACTATGGAAAGGTGGGTTTCAGGAGGATGGAGCCAGGCTCTACTCAGGGGCACCCAGTGGTAGGACAAGGGGTAACGATTGTGAGGTGGAACAGAGAAGGTTCCACATCAATGTGAGAAGGAACTTCATCCCAGTGAGGGTGATGGATGATCTTTCAGGGTCCTTTCCAATCTCTAATGTTCTGTGATCAGCACTGAGGGGAAGGCCAGTTAGTTTCTAACCAGAGAAGAGTGCAACATGTTGCACTGCAGGCTCCTTGACACCTCAGCCCTCGGACTCCCAAGCCAGAGAGTCTCTTGAAACCAAAAAGAGCTTAAAAACAACCTCGATCCTAAGTCAGTTGCCAAAGAGAGAGTTTTGAAGTTACAATAACAACGTGCCCTAACTATCTTTTCCTGTGCGACTGGATCTAGGGGATCCTGCTGTGGTGGGGGGCATTGGATCTTTCGAGGTCCCATCCAATCCCTAATGTTCTCTGTCTTTCTACGGGCTTCTGAAGTCCAAAGGCAGAGGTGGAACATAGTGACAGAGGAAGGTGTGTTTATTTCCCTCTTTTATTCCTTCTGGGTTTCTTTACTGATTTTACATTCTGCCTACACTTTGTTTTCATTTCGGAGTGCTCAGGTAGGAAGATGGATGAGCCTGGTGGCGATGCTGGTGACACATGGATATAGATGCGTGTGTGACAGGTGAGGGATGGGCTGCGGAACGCCGTTCCGGGGCTGTTGCGGTGACGGCTGTAACTTGCCGTACGGGCGGATTGATGTCGAAGATCACAAATCGGAGGGATGCGCCGTATTTGTCCTTAGGAAACACCCTGCTCTGCCAAATCCCCGGCGCCACAACTGCCCTGCAAACTATCTTCTGCTGCCTGAACACCGCTGCCATTCCCTCTGCCCCTGCCTGTAACTTTCAGGTCGCTGAAGCCGATGTTGGGAACAAACCCGATCTCGGAGCAGGTTGTGTTTCTGGCGTTGCAGACGTTCTGGTAGCCCTCTGCCGAAGCTGGGGGCAGGAAGGCGATGGTGGAGGGTAGCCCTCGGGACTCCGGGGGAGGAAGATGAGGAGGGCGGGGTGCTGCTCCGCTGCCACTCACGGGCTTGTGGGAAGTGGGAATCTCAGGTTGAGTTACTCATCGTTATGGAGCCGGGAGCGCGCGGAGCCGAGGCTTTGGGTGGCAGGAGGTAACGCACGCGGGTTTGTCAGTGAAGGTGCTGTGGGAGGACCCGCTGGCGGGCAGGAGAACCGTCATTTCCCAAGCGTGGGAGCTCTTCTGCTCCCGGACCCGCCGCCGCCGCCGTTCTCCCTCCTCTCGGTGCAGAGCTGGGGGGCTGCTCCCCGCTCTGACCGCC
>VXBP01008420.1:33534-80920 GCA_013400115.1 Rhinopomastus cyanomelas | reverse complement strand
TAATAAAAGAGAGGTTCCTGAAGGAAGTAAACCTCTTTTCTGTGACTGGCTGGAATAACCTGCAGGTGGACTTGAAATCTGAAAACATGTTTCTAGCCTGTATGCTCAGAAAGTGTTCACACTGCTGTTGTTTCTACTTAGATCTGCTAACAGCCTGATGTGTGTCTTTGCCATGTGTCATGAAGACCTTGCTGTAAAGGCAGGCCTTTCAAGCCACCTGGAGAGCAAGAAAGGCTGGCTTACCANAAGAGTCTTTTCCAACCTGAATGATTCTATGACTTAAGGACCTTGTGTGATGTGTGATGTAAGAGGTAAATTCTGTTCTGTGTATATTTTGGGTTGTGTTTATTGTTTTGTATTTATTTTTGTTTTTCAAATGGGCTTGCAGTAGACTTTCTGTTAAAAAAGGAATATCCTCCTGGCCAAAAATGTACCTTTTTCTCCCTAGTTCATTGAAGAGGTTCTTTAACCTCGCATTAGAAGTTCCATATTTATAAGCAAGTAATTGGAGCTACAAACCCATGGACTAGATGATCTTTCGAGCTCTCTACCAATCCCTAATGTTCTTTGATTCTGTGATTATCCTAAATTTGAGTTTACAGTGAAATGACAAACCAACCATTTAGATCTTAGAAGCAGAGTCCAAATACAGTTTCATAATATTAATTTAAATCTAATTTTGGCACAGAAATGTAGTTATGAAAGCAAGCTCCCTTCCATGCCATAACCAGATTTATTTTTTTCTTCATAGAAGAAGTGGAGAGTTTTAATCATCAGAGGTCACAAATCACTTTGCTGGGAAATGCAAGGTGTGGTAGTTGAGTCCCCATCCCTGGATGAGTTCAAAAGACGCTTAGATGTAGTGTTGGGGGATCTGGTTTAGGAGTGAACTTGTAGAGTAGGGTTGATGGCTGGACTTGATGATCCCAGGGCTCTTTTCCAACCTGAGTGAATCTGTGATTCTACTCTAAAATGAGGAAAACCCCCAACTTTCCTGATAATTTGGCTCTTGCTGATTCGGTGAGTCCTGTGGAACATATAGAAAAGTAGAAATGAGTAGTAGGAATTAGTGGATAGAACCATATCCTCAAAGCACATCACAGTATAACTGCTAGGTTGTGATAACGAGTGACAAAAGTGATAACAAGTGGGAAAAGACGACTTGTCATTGTCAATGACTGCCCTGAACTTTGCTATAGAAACGATTCCAGCATTTCACTCAGCACCTACCACACTCGAGCTCCTCCAGAGCTGGCATGTGCAGTGAGAGAAGGGAGGAGAGGTTGAAGAGAGATACTGTTTTTCACCAGGAGTTGGACTGAGTAAATTTCTGTGGTATAACCAGGTGTCCTCACCAGTGTTATCTTTTTGATTGGTAGTTACTGTGTTGTCATTTAGGAGGTCGTGGTTGCTGATAGGCAAGTAGTAGATGTGAATAAAATTCTTTAGGAGGTGAGAGGAGCTTCTGTAATGAGAAGCTGTATGCAGAAAGATCAAGGGATCGCTCACATCAGCCAGGATCACAAGACACGAGATCTTGTGTTCTGTGCCGGCCTTATTTTTAAATATGGCATCACAGAATCATCCTGGCTGGAAAGGATCTCCATGATCATCAAGTGCAGCCCTCCTCCCAACATCTCCCCAACTCTAGCTACTCGTCGTTTAATAGAATCGTAGATTCCTGACAGGTAGGGCTTCACATCTTCAATACCTGGCCTCTAATGTTGAAGCCTGCAGTAGAAGGAATGGGAATGCAGTCTTAGCTAGAGGTGCGAGTTGCTGGCTGGCTGTTTGGAATGTCAAGAGCCATTCAGGTCTGCGGTTCCATTTAAAAACTGAAGGAAAGGGTCTTTAGAAGGCAAGAAATGCTTTAGGGAAACAGTCTTTTCCAGTCTGGATGATGTTAAGCTTCTGTAGATTATGGCAGGCTGCTTCCAGTCCAGGTATTGATTTCAGTTAACACTGAAGTAGCCTGAGGGATGGACAGTTGTTTGTGTTAATGGTACAGCTGGGTGCAGCCTAAATTGCTTCAGGCTTTTGGCCTGCCAAGGCAAGTTCTAACAAGCCAAAACAAGAACTTGGCACTGGTTTTATCCTCTGTTTATTTTTCACTGGAGTGGCAATGGTTTGATCAGAATAGGAACATACTTGGGGGTTTGCTTTGTGCGTGGAGTCTTTGGTTCCAAGATGCCCAAGTTGAGAAGCCAGTCCCAGCTCCATTACTTCCCTCTCAGAGAGGGGGCTGTATTACAACAGTAAAGGTGGGAAGATGATCAGATTGCAGAAACTGTAGTGACTGGAGTGAGAGTCTAATCTGGAAAGGACTTGATCTAGCGGGACGTAGCTGCTTGCTGTATGCACCCTACCAGTCGGTGAGCTGATTTTCTAGGCTTTTTTGGGATTACTCTGTCCTACCACTTTTTCCAAGGGTTGAATCAGACAGATTATTCCAGGGAAGTGGTGATTAAGTGACACCAGAGAGTTTTTTTAGAGTCCTTAATAGCTTTAAGCAGTTGTTCCATTGCAGGGAGGATAAACCTGAAGGTGTATCCTGGATCACGGACAGCTTTTCCCCCCTAACTTGTTCTTGCAGCACTGTGATGCTGGTTTGATAGTAAATGTGGGCATTTTTAGCCAATGGCTTCCATTTAGTTTTGTCTGCCTGGCTTCCTGCACTGTGCTCTGTAGCAGAGGCCTTTCACTGGGTTCTGTTATTAGAACGCTGTTGGCCTTGGACTTGCTGGGTGCTTGCCTGCTGATCTGCAGCACCAAATACAGCCTCAGTGTATTCCTGTGAATCATCCACTTGTCTAGTCCAAATCAGATTCTTTTTTTTAAAAAAAGGGAAATTAAAATTGTCCCTGAGCCCAATGTTCCACATGTCAGTGAACTCTGACTGCACTTCTGCCACTCTGTAGCCCAGAGCAAGGAAACAGTAACCAAGTTGCAGCCATGTAGCCACAGGCCCAATGTTCACTGAACACGTTTGTAAACATTCGGAGTCTTTAACAAAGTTTCTAGGGTCTGTTTCTGGCAGCTTTGATGAGGATTGTGGAACCCTGGTGGTCCTGTGGGATGTATGCTCCCAGCGCTCTCTGGATCCCAGCCTTGGGGCAGTAGCATGGCTGTCTGCTCTGAGGATCCACGTGCCAATCGGGCATCAGGATGGGTGGGTTTCTCTGGGCAGCAGAAGGAAGGAACGAATAGCTTTTTCAGGAGGTAGTGTTCTCTGTTCATAACCTACTGAGCCTGGAGCCTGGTGTAGAGCAGAGCGCTGTGTGAAGGGTGACATGGGCGGTACTGCCTAGTGCGTGTCTGTGCTACCCTGCTGTGTTGTGCCGTGTGTGTGGTTTTTGCTGCAGAAGATGTCAGTCACAGCAGGCACTACTGGGGAACGAGATGAGGAGCTGCTGTGTTGGTGCTGCCCTTGCTGCGTGCCTGTTTCCGTGTGTAGGGTTCAGCGCTTAGGCTCTACAGCCATTGGAGTAGCACAGCTGAGCAGTTGTGATCGTGGGAGTTGATGGCAAACAGTCGTTTAAGAAGTTAATTAACTTGTTGTGAACACAGTGCCCTGGTTTTTGTTCTTTTACTGCTCTAGATAGATTCACTCTCATTCCAAACTTGAGCTCATCACTTTTGGCTTTGTACCTCATAATCACCTTCACAGCACCGCTGTGATGCCATAAACAGAGGGACTGTCTTCAGGTGAAGAATGTAGGCAGTAAAAGCGGAAAAACCCATAAAGGAAAATGTGGGAGGGTGAGTAAGACGGGGAAAGTGATTATTCTGGCTTTCTGAGAAGCAGTGTTTTGTGTTGGGTTTTCTTTTGGTCTTTACTGATACCTTTAATTGTCACAATGGACCCTCCATTTTGAAAACAATGCCTAAGGAGTGAAGTCTTATTCTGCATAGGGGTTGGTTACTTTTCCTTTCTTTCCATTCATTTAACAAAAAAACCCCCACTCCAGTAAATCCATCGTGGGCGGATATTATTGCTGCTGTTCATTTTCCAGGATGCAAAGAGAGAAATTACATTTGCAGTTCACAGAGAATGAAATTAAACTTGTTCTGCCCAGATGAGATACTGCTCCTACACCCAGCGCATTACTGGGAGAGACTCCTCCACGCTATTGAGACACTGCCCTGCACACGCTTGCACCTGCTCTCATACCTGAAGGACTGGCCATGGATTGTGTCTCACATAGCTCTCCAGTTTGATTTGGGTGCTGTGTGGGGTGCCTGGGTGTACGTGTCTGCCTGCTCTCTGAAGCACTGGGTGGGGCTGCCCAGGGGTGTTGTGAAGTCTCCTCCTCTGAAGGTGCTGGAAACCCACCTAGACATGTTCCTGTGCGACTCCAAAGTCTGGATGGTCTTTTGAGGTCCCTTCCAATCCCTAATGTGCTGTGGTCCTGTGTTGCTCTTGGGAGACTTCAAACATGCCACTCTGCTTGTAGAGGCTGAGGGTTCTTCTGTTCAGTAACACATTTGTGCATGCTCAGAAAGATCACTGCTTTAGAGAACCATAGAATGGCTTAGGTTGGAAGGGACCTCGAAGATCTAGATCTAGTTCCAGACCCCCACCTCAGGCAGGGACACCTCTCATTAGACCAGGTTGCTCAGAAAGCATCAGGCAATTGAAAGAGACCCGTTTTAAGCTTCCGTCATCTCGTGTTCAAAACATAGCTGGCTGCCAAACTGTAAAATCTATAAAAACTACTTGACAAGTAGACACTTAATTCCATCATTAATGAAGATATTGAACAGCGCTGGACCCAGGACGCTTAGATGTAGCTTTGGTGGATCTGGTTTAGGGGTGCACTTGTAGGGTAGGGCTGGTGGTTGGACTCAATGATCCCAAGTGGTAACTGAAAGACTGGACTATCATTAGCTTGTTTAGTAGTTGGGTGGCAGTGGGAAATGCAACTTAAAAATCCTCAAGCTCCTTTATTTCTTTCTTGAGCAATAGAATCTTAGTCTTTCAGCCACCCGTCCAAAAGCGATTGTGTTCATAAATCTCTTTTTCTAGGCTTTTGTGCGGGTTTTACAGCCGCCCAGTTCGTTCTGCTGGGCTCTCGCTTCTCTAAAGCAGCTTCAGGAAGATAAATACTCAAATGACCTTAGTGCTCGTGTAGCACCCTGAGTACATGTCTAACAGACCTCAGAGCAATAAATTCCTCTTCTCTTTACAGAACAGAGATAGACCGAATCCGCATAATGCCTACGGAGAACAACGTTCTCTAATAAGAGCAGAGAAAGCCTAGGGATCATCAAGGATCTCGCTTTAACGTAGTGCTGATCCTATTCTCCACAAAGCTTGTTAACATGAGGAGACTCCCACAATCTATGTAAAAAAGTTCCTGCTTTCTGTTCAACAATTTCCAGCAGTCTTAATTTGCATTTCAAAGCCAGAGGGGGACGGAGAGCAGTAAATCCCGTAGTCCCTCCACCTGTGTGTTTGTTCCTGTGAAGCTGGCACAGTGTGGGCAGTTTTCATCCATTTCATTTGTTCCTTTTTCTCAGGCGAGCCTTTAATCTCCTGCCTGCTGATCCCCAGGTTATAATCAGATTTGGCAGAGATAGGAAGGCAGTAAATATCTTGATGTGAAAGCCTGTGACAGAATAGAACTGTCATTTCACTTCTCTGGTGAGGGAAGATTTTATTTGCAAAGTGTGAGTAACTGAAGTTTAAAGTTGCCTAGTTTCAGGCCATTTTCAGGTACATCTTTTACAAGTCAGCCTTTCTCTTTTATTCTTCTGGAAAAGGGAAGAAGAACACTTATTTGTTGATTTGCTTCTGCATGTTTTGCAAAGCAGTTTTGTGCCAGCTTCATTCATTATCCTGTTTTCCCAGAAGGGGCTGCCAAGGGAGGGTGTGGAGTCTCCTACTCCAGAGACTTTTCTGACCCATCTGGAGGAGTTTCTGTTTAACCTCTCTTAGGTTCTATGGTCCTGCTTGAGCAGGGGGGTTGGACTCGATGACCACTGGAGTTCCCCAATGATCTGTGTTTCTCAACTTGCTTTCCTCACCTTTATTTCCACCAGCCTTCAGTCAGCCTCCTATTCCCTAACTGACCTGCAAACTAATCCGAAAATGAAAAATTTCATTGGACTAACAGGTAGAAGATGTCTCTGCGTCTGCAGACTTCCATGGGCTCCTTGGTTTTTGATGTGGGAATTTCATTACACAGTAGGCAGCAAAGGGTGGTCAGAGCCTGGGCTGGGCTGCCCAGGGCAGTGGTGGAGTCTCTGCCCCAGAGGTGTTGAAGGGCAGCCTGGCTGTGGCCCTTAGTGGCCTGGTGTGGCCACTGGGGTGCTTTTAGGTCCTGGTCTGGGCCGGATATGCTCAGAGGTCTTCTCCAGCCTCGGTAGCTGTGTGATTCTGTGTAAAGCATGCTCCTGGCAAGGCACATCGAAGCTAAACTCACATGACAAGATGTCCAGAGAAGTGGTGGTGATGACTGTCCTCTTTGGAAGCTGCTGTTTTCACTGGCGTGGCTGTGGACAGATGTCTTCTGGATGTTTTGAGTGCGTGTGACCGTGGAAATGGCTGGTAGAAAGGGAGAGTCTGAGCGGGGAGGCGCCTTAGTGCGGACGGTGCGTTAGTGCTTGTCACTGCAAAAAGGGAAAAATCATTTTTGTTTGGTCAGTGTTTCTGACTCTCCCATCCACCTGCCCTTGGGTTCTCACTGTGTGCATATTATTACAGAACTTTGAGGAAGGCACTGCGTGCAGGAAATGAGCATTACAATTTCTTTATTAATGCTGCTTTTCCCCTCGGCAAGCTTTTCAACTTCAGAGAGTGTCTTTCTTCTGCACTTAGAATTAATTTTTTATGCCTTGACAGCCAAGTTATTTGAAGTAGGAGTAAAATGCCACCTGGCAGTCACAGGAGGTGAATAGGTGAACTGAGCTGGTCCTATCAGAATATGATGTCCGTACAGAATATGATGTGTCCTGCTACCGTCAGCCAGAATAGAACTTCCTGGTAGGAGTGAATTCTGATGTGTATGGGCAGAGCAAAGCTGACAAGGAGTTCACCTAAGGGAAACAAGTTGTAAGTAATTCAACTTCATTCTGTGACACAGAACGGCTTGAGAGAGCCCAGCGCAGAGCCACAGAGATGATGAAGGGAGTGGAGCATCTCCCTGATGAGGAAAGGCTGAGGGAGCTGGGTCTCTTGAGCTGGGAGAAAAGGAGACTGAGGGGTGACCTCATTAATATTGATAACTATGGAAAGGGCAGGTGTCAGGAGGATGGAGCCAGGCTCTGCTCAGGGGCATCTAATGATAGGACAAGGGGCAGCGGGTGTGAGCTGGAGCAGAGGAGGTTCCACATCAGTCTGAGAAGGACCTTCTTCCCCGTGAGGGTGCCAGAGCCCTGGCAGGGGCTGCCGAGGGGGTTGTGGAGTCTCCTTCTCTGGAGATGTTCCAAACCCGCCTGGATATGTTCCTGTGCCACCGCATCTAGGAGGTCCTGCTGTGTTGGGGGATAGGACTGGATGATCTTTTGAGGTCCCTTACAATTTGCAATGCTCTGTGATTCTGTGTTAAAATTTGGCAAAATTCTAAGGGCTGAAAATGGGGTCTTCCTGACAGCAAATGATATCAAGTGTTAATGTGCAGTGCAAGCAGTTCTCCCTGTAATTGCGACACTTCACATCTGTCCTGACTAAAAATATTCTCAGAGGAGAGTATTTTTATATTTGAAGGAGCAAATGTCTAGCACTTGCCCCTCAGAGTGGTAGGAAGCACGGGAATGGCTTTGACTTGTGTTGCCTGACGCTCTTGGAAGCAGCAGTCAAGGGCACTGTAACTAAAGGAACAACTGCAGTATTTTTTGTCTTTATTGTGCTGTGTGTTTGATGGTGCTTTTTGGGATTTGTGAAGAGTTGATGCAGTCATCGTTTTTCAGAATTATCACCACATTCTGTGGTTTGAAAAAGCACGAACACACACTGAATTTCTTTCTTGACCCTGAGTACATTTAATTAAAGAGGAATTCAGCAGTGACTAGAAGAATTTGTATGTCTGTCTTAAACCAAATGAACACTGTTTCTTAAGACTTGCTGTAAAGAGCAGTGCATTTCCTCTGAAAACCTTTGATTTTAGTGAGCAAGGTATTTCAATACACGATTGGACTTGAAATGCATCTATTTATTACATTTGCCTTTTGATTTAGAGTTAATCTAAACTAGGAGTAGAATAACTGTCTTAGAGTCATAGAGTCATTCAGCTTGGAAAAGACCCTTGGGATCATGTCCAACCATTAACAAGTTCACCCCTAAAGCAGATCCCCCAAGACTACATCTAAGTGACATTTAAACTCATCCAGGGATGGGGACTCAACTACTGCCCTGGGGAGCCCATTCCAGTGCCTGATCTGTCTTCTGGAAGTATTTCCTGTTTCCAGTGGAAACTTTGCACCTGGAACAACTCTCCTACCTCAAACAGACTTGCTCATCTCCCTTGTTTTGCACCTGAATTAGTTTGTGTGCAAGAACTTTCTCCCACTGCCATTCTCCATTGCTGGTATCCTGCCAGTTTTACTCCCTTGTTGGGAAGTTAATGCAGCTGGAATCACACATTTTTAAAATCAACAAGCTTTGCTGCCGCTTTGTGAACCAAGCACTTCCTACAGAAATCCAGGGGTCCAAGACTCTTCAGAGTGAGGAAACGTGTGCCAGCAGTGTGAGTGGTGAAATGCACATCTGGGAGCACCAACGGAGAAAAGCAGAGAGGAGCCAGCGCTGCTGCACTTTTGGACTTAAATCTGTCGGTGTTTGGTATCTAACTATTATCTACCACTGAGGAGTAGGCTAATCATTGCCAGTAAACATGAGAAGTCCATGAACTAGAAGGAGCTTATTGAACTGAAGCCAAAGAATTACAGATTCACTGTCAACTGAAACATGATTTGGACCTCAAAGTAAATCTCTCACCATTGCGAGTTGCCAGGACTTTTCAGGATCATGCGGTAGAAAGGACAGGTTTTTGCCTTCCTGTGGTAAATGACATGATGAACACATTTGTGACCCCGTCCAGCTGAGAGGAAAACAAAGCTGATATCCGAGGTCCCCCGAACTGAAATAGTCGTGGTCTGCGCCAGATGGATGCCTGAAGTAATTACCATGGCAGCGCTTCCTAAGTAGGGTAATGATATGGCCCCAATTCTGGTCAGTCTGGAGAAATCTATTTCAATGAACTGTCCTTCAACTCTGTTTAGCTCAGACATATGTTGGAAGATAACCTAACGGGATGTTGCTGCAATCTGTTTGTGTTTCCCCGAGCTATTGAGCACACTCCTGCCAATGATGGTCTGTCTGCACAAGTTCCAAGATAAAAAGGCTAAAGCCTGTCATTTTTCTTCTTAGTATGAAGCCTAAAGAAATACCTACTACCCTGATATTTCAGTTTGTTTTGACCAAAATTGTCTTGACTTGGAAATCTTTATTTGGTTTGGTTTTTTTAACGAATTAACATCATTGGTTTGGATAGTGACGGTAAAGGAAAAAAACATGAACAAGTCAGCTCCTCTCCTGCCAGTTCCTCACACACTAAACATCTGCCCTAAAGAGTCCCCAGTCTCAATGTCCCTATTTTTACTGCAGGCTAGATTCAGGGCACCACAGCTCCTTTGAGGTGAAGTGGGTTTGTGTGCTGGGCTGTTTAGCATATCTCTGTGAGCTCAATAGTGCTGGTTCAAGTTGCTGTCTGAAGGCTCAGAGCTGGAGAGCCCTTTTGGTTAACACTTCATGCAGATACAAAAAGCTTTTCAGATTTGCTTGCTAAGTGGCCGCGTTCTAAATCTTGAAGAAAGAAAACTGGGGCTTGCTGGAATTTGAAGGTTTGGATCCCACATGCTGAGCTGAATGCTTCTAGACTGTAGGTCTTCTGACCAACATATCCTATTCATGTGAACAGAGCAGTCTATTATATAAATTATCCAAGGCCTGTTTTATGCCGAATGAGCTGTCGTTCTGGCTTTACATAAGCTGAAGAAAATACCTTTTTGCAAAGCTGAAAGTCAGTAGACTAAATTGTGTGAAAAGAGGCTGGTATTTCAATATAAAATTATACTGAGGATGCAGAAGGAGAGACCTTTTTGTGCTGAAAGTTGTGATTAGGATGAAAATAATTCTAGCATAATGGTTTCCCTTTGGAAAATGGGGTTTCATTAAAATCAGCCTTCAGCTGAGTCTATCAGAGCTGTCAGTCACAAGAAGAGGCCATTAGGCATTAAACTCCACAGAAAGATTGCACATGCACAGCCTGGTTTATGTTTTGTGCAATAAATAACCACTGCACTTTTTGGGCTGAGAAATGCACGCAACAATAACTACCTGGTTTTCCACTAAGGGACCTTGTTTCTTCAGAGAAGTAAACACGTGAAGACTGAGTGTCAAGAAGAAAGAGATCAAAGAAGCCTCCCTGGTTTCATAGTCTCCATCTTAAACTGCAAAAACCTTTCATAAATGAATGTCAGTACTAAAAGTGAAATCTCTTGTGGATACGAAGTGCAACAGAGACATTGGCGTTATGGCAGAGTATTTTTTCCTGAGTACAACCTCCTAACTCCCACCCAGCCGTTCGCTAAGCGCTGTGTATTTATTCCTCGCGGCTGAGAAAGATGAGTTACTGCTTTTAGTCCTGCCAAGTTTTTGCTGCTCTGCTCCCCCTTTTTAAAGATTGCCCAGTTGTTCCAGAAGGAAGTTAATTATATAAACCAAGTGTTTTTAAAATTTTTACTTAGCTTGATGTTTTCTCTGCCTTTTCAAGTCTGATAAAAGCTTTGAGTGTCAAAAAGCTTTTGTTTCCTTCAATATCTCTTTATCTGCTGATGTAAGATAAAGATCCTGTCTCTGCAAATGCTACTTCAGCTGTTCTTAACACAGTCCTACTGCTCGTCCTTGTCTCTCTTGGTCAGTAGTTGGAGGTTGCCAGGGTTTTTGAAGGTTATAAAGACAGATGAGTTGGGCAGGGATTCATTTCATCCACCTTTGATGCAGTTAAACCTTCAGCCAGTGGGTCAAACGGGGCTTCTTGGGCAGTACAGAAGCATTAAGCAAAAAAATATTACATGCTTTTCTAACTTATCCTCTTGTGGGAAAACAGGACCAAGATAAGGGGAGTAAAGCAAGGCTTTAACTAGCTCATCTAGTTCCCATTCCCACTTTTCCCTTCAGAAATGACTGATTCTGGAGCAGTGTTTATGCTAAGGACTTGCTAAGGACCCCATGGGCTACCAAAACTAAAATGGGGGGCAGGCCAGATGATTTCTGTGACACTATTCAGGTGAGTAAAGTGTAGGAAAGAGGGGACTTTAGGTATTTAGGATTAGGGTGGTGGCTAATGACTCTCAGATATTTAGGACTGATGATCCTTGTGTGGCACACACAGCCACTAAAGTGGCAATTTAACTCCCTGAGTTGCTTTTATGCGGCTCTTTGCTCTGTTAGGGTGGACTTCACACAACATTGTTTGTTGGCTGGGTCTGACTTACAATTTGGAGTGAGAAATGGTGCACTTAGCCTCCTGTTATTAATCTTGGGAGGCTTCTGCATGCTTTCCAAATCTGAATTGCATTTGAGTTTCTCAAGGGGAGTGTTTGAACTAAACTCTTCTTGGTGTGACGTTTAAATGTGCCTGTACTAGATGATCTTTGGAGATCCTTTCCAATCCCTAGTGTTCTGGGATTCTGTGATTCTCTTTTTCTCTTCTTTAAAAGTTGGGTTGCTTTATTATTTTGATAATAACATTCAGATGAAGTTGAAAGAACTTTTATACAACTAAGGATAGATTTCGTAATTATTGCGGTAGACAGTTTCTCAAATGCAGTGCTCTGGGGTATCTCTGGCTTCTAAACTCAATTAAATCAACTGTTTCAGTAGATTTCAGAGAGAGACATGTGCATGATGTTTTTGCCTGCAGCATCAAGTAGACGCTTGTGGAGATTAAAGTTTGGATTATTCTCAAATGGGAAGAAAGAGTAGACTAAGTGATGTGTTCGGATTTACTAATGGTTCTTGACGTTTCTGTGCTGTGTATTGACATCTGCTTGTTGTTCTGGAGAATAAATCATGGAATCCCAGAGCATTATGGTTTGGAAGGGACCTTGAAAGATCACCCAGTCCCATCCCCCTGCCACAGCAGGGTCCCCTAGATCCCGTCGCTCAGGAACACATTCAGATGGGTTTGAAACATCTCCAGAGGAGAGACTCCACAGCCCCCCTGGACAGCCCCTGCCAGGGCTCTGGCACCCTCACTGGTCACAAGGTCCTTCTCACACTGATGTGGAACCTCCTCTGCTCCAGCTCACACCCGCTGCCCCTTGTCCTGTCACTGGGTGCCCCTGAGCAGAGCCTGGCTCCATCCTCCTGACACCCACCCTTCACATATTGATCAACATCCATGGGGTCACCCCTCAGTCTCCATTTCTTCAAGCTAGAGAGATGTGTAAATTGATCTGCAAATCTAGTCCCAAACAGAAATGTCTGCAATTTAGAGAGAAAATTGCAGGCTTGCTTCGATCCTTGTTAAGGGGTAGAAAAGCCTTCAGTAATAACCTGTGTGTGTGCTCTCAGCAGACAATCTTTTGGAAACCTGGGAGATTTTAATCTGCCAGGGCACTTGGATTTGCGAGTTGGTGGAATGCAAGATGAAAAATGGTGTTTTCTCAGGCTTTACGGTTGAATATAGAGTTATTCATGCTGGGTTCAGCATATTTCTGGGGTTTCTATTTACAGTGACACGCTTTTTTGCACTTGCATATTTGTTTTGGAGAACTACTGATTTTTTTTGGTTTATGCTTGATGTGGAGATCGGAAAATCTTGTCACAAAGATGCTTATTTGTCTACTTTTCTTATATGCCAGCATGAGAGATGCTACAGCTTGAGTTACTGCTGTTTTACATAAATTCTTAGGCAAAAGGGTCTTCAATCTTACGGTCCCAGATTTACTCTTGCACTGAAATAAGAAGGAAATGGTCTGCTGCTAGTCGTAACACGTGGATCAAATGAACTAGAAAACAATCACGCGTGAGAGTGTCCTAGACAGCATAGCTGGTGACTCTTTCAAACTGCCCTGGTGCTGATGCTGTTTATGAGTGCTAAAGAGACAATGTGGAGGTGATCAGGGCTGGCACAGCTCTCTTGGACGATGTGTTCTGTGTCATCGGGGGGCAAGTTGTGCTGTCCCTGCTGTCAAGGCGTGTGATGTCCTGTTGTGCCGTGTCTTGTGTTTGCATGTTGTTAGTACTTGTGGGGAGGACACGATCCGAAACGTTTACATAAGCACTCGAATCCATTGTCAGAGGTTAGATTAATTACACTCACTCATATATAATGCGGCCCTGAACTAATAGCCAGGCTTTATTTGGCTTATGAAATCAGAGGCTTTCCTGTAAAACACGTGCTTTTCTTCAAGCAGTGTGCAGGCTAGATGTCTAATTAAGGTTGCTGATATCCCTGTGGCAACACTGAGGACCAGAGAGGAGGACAGAGAATTTCCTTTCATGTCCATGCGCAGAGTGAAGTGCACGTGTGCCAAATCCTCGCTGTAAGTGCATGTGGACCCAATGTTTACCCAGTGTTGCCTCCCTGTGGCACGTGGCCCATGGCGAGTGTGTGATGTGAGCATCTCACACTGCTTGTTTTCTCTTGGCATAGCAGCGCTCTGATCTCACCACATCCCATGGTACTTCAAAGGGATAAGGAGGTTTCCCTGGTGCTTCTTCATTTATCGTAACGGATAGTTTCATCTCTTCTTTTATCTTGGATCAGTGAACATTTTTAGCAGCTTTATTTTTATATACAAAGAACACAGAGCACGTTCTTTGTTTTGTTCTTGGCCTGTCTCGTCTCAGACTGGTTTTACTGGCAGCCTGCTGCGGTTTAGTGAGAGTGCCTGTGTCTTTCCAAGTGTTAAGAGCTGAAATGACTGGCTGGTTGCAGCTCTGTGATGTCACATAGCTACTGTGGCCATTACCTTTTTGCTTCTGGATGAGCTCTCCGTATGTGTTTGCTGCCAGTGGGTACCTGGACATCCTCTGCTACTCGATGTCAGTGTGTGGGAACCACGAGAGCAGAAGCTGTTGGCAGCATCACCATCTCTCAGATTGCTTCAATATACTGGTGTCATTTGGGCAAGGCAGTTACCTGGAGAAGAGGAAAGCAGTAGCGTCGTGGTTTTGCCTTGGAAGCTCTTTGCTTGCACAGAGAATTAAGGGAGAAAAAAGCATGACTGCATGTTTTTGTGGTCTAAACAAGGGTTTCTTTCATCTTTGATTGCATGGCTGCAGATACTGCAGAGGAGGACGTGTTTCTTCTCAATGCTTTCTTTTGTTTGTGAGAGCCTCCTCTGCTAGGCTTCACTTAATCCTGTGCAGGGACGGTGTGAAAGGGAAGATGGGGAGCTGAGCTGAGGTTGGTCAGGGCAATTACTGCCTGTGGAGCCTCTAGCTGTGTCTGTCCTATCCAGGTATTCATTTTCTTTTTAAAATACAGTGAAGAATAAAGCAAGTATTTGTTCAGGTTATCTGGTCCTTCAGTTCTCTTCCTGTAGCTGAAGCTTTGTGGTGAGGAGCAGCCTGGATCTGAAGTATGTTGCAAAGTTTGTTGTGCAGCAGGTGTTGTTTGGCAGAGCAGCAATTCTTTTGCAGTAGCTTTATTTTTAAATTATAGGCTTTTAATTACATTAACAAAATGAGAATAAAGCCAGGGGTTGTGGAGTCTCCTTTGGAGACATTTAAAACTCACCTGAATGTGTTCCTGTGCGACTGATCTGGATGATCCTGCTCTGTCAGGGGGATGGGACTGGATGGTCTCTTGAGATCCCTTCCAATCCCCACTGTTCTGTTGTTCTAGGATTCCTTAGTGCTGTGAACTGTTCTGAAACTGGACCCTATTTTGTGTTCCCCACTAATTTAGAGACGTTGACGTTTTGATGTCTCTATTGACAACATCTAAGTGCGTCCTAGTGTGTCCTGACAGAAGTGAGCTTTTGGAAGAAAGCATTGGGGGTCCTGGCACATTGACATTTTGGGAACAGTTTGGGAGCGTTAGAACAAGCTTCTTGTTAGCTGGATGTCTCTGCAGAAGGAGTCAGCACTTAGAGGTAGCAGCGATGACGTTTGTGGTGTTATCTTTAGGTGCAGGCTTTATGAGAAGCTAGACCAAAGGAAGCAATTTATGCCGTGCTGCAGGCTGTCTCAGTTCTCTGAAGACTGCTTGCCCTGTGTAGTGCTGGGGTGAGAAGCTAACTTCATTTTTCTAGCCAATCAATTACTGTGTAACACGGCAGCAGAGCAGTGAGAACTGCACAGCCGAGCAAAAAGCAGGTCTCAAGCAGTGACAAGGGAATGATCATGGGAACGACACCTGCTTACCTTTCTCTGAATGAATTGCAGAGCACAAGCTGTGCAATGAGTTCATGATGTTTTAATAAACTGGTTTTGTTTCCTCTTTGTCACCTGTACATCTTCTTTGAATGTTTATGAAGACGATTTGAGGTCGCGTGGCCCACCTGAAATGTGCCCTGGGGTATGGGCTGTATCCTGCAAGCTCCAGCAGGTATTCAGACCTGCTGTCTGAATTAACACCTTCTGTTTGTTAGCAGAGAAGTGAGGCAGTGGGATGTTGCTCCTTCCATTGACAACGAAAGAGTCAGGGAAAAACTGTACCTTGCTTCTGAAATATGATGTTGAAGACAACCATGCAGAAGCTCTGCAGCGATCAAATTGGTATCAGGCATCAGTCTTGTACTGAAATGTTCTTACAGTAGCTTAAAACAGCATAAACCAAGGCTCCTGAAAGACTTTTAAATGTGTAGCAGTAACTGTTTGAACTCCAGGAAACTGGGGGGGAGAACAGTGCAAAGACTGCTTCTTCTATAGCAAACAGGGCTTTCCTTCTGCAAGCCTGCTCTGGGCTATCAGTGTGCTCATAGACTTAAGGTACTCTCATTCACAGCTGTGAAAGAGTTTTGAGGTGTATTTATTTAAACTCTTCTCTAAGGAATAGCCTGCCCAGGTGGGAAACTTGTTTTCCTGAGGGTCCCGGTGGAATGTCAGTCATCCAGTGCTCCTTGAGCATCTCTACACAGTGCAGCCTGCATAGTGCACTGAAGGCTCTTCAGCAGGGAGCTCTGAGCTGGAGCCCCATTTGGGCTACTGCTCACAGCATGGGCAGCTGGTTTAGTGATGCTGAGTCCACAGGTTTTACCAAGACATCTGGGAGGCACGGCGTAAAAGCCGGCCAAGTGCATGAAGTGTTTGGGGAAGTATCACTAAGTGTGGACCCTGCTGTGGGCCCTCTTGGCGAGTGCAACGCGTTTCCAGCTCTGAGCGCCAAGTGGAGATGTCCTTGTGCTTTGTGAGTGCAGATACCGACGCTCCATTGGACTGTTGTGTAACAGCACAAAATCCTGCAGAGACCTTGCGCTCGCTGCTTCCCGGGAGCTTTTTCTGATGCCATCTAGTCAGTGTGAGCTGTTCCAGTTCGCTTCGGAACTGTGTGTGAATGCTCCTTTTTTGTGAGTGTCCTTCAAGACTGGAGGGCTTCAACCAGCCAGTTTCGTAGAGTCTAGTCAGGGTGTGTTTTACACAGATGCTCACGGTAATGCTTTGAGCTGCCTAGAAGCATGCACACTTTTACGTATCGGTGAGCGACCGCATTGCCTTGGCTGTGGGTTTTCCTTGGCATAACGAGGAAAGGAGGAGTAAATTGGAAACGCTTGAGCACTGAAATTGGGTTTCTTGGGTAGCTCCATTCATTAAGTGGGACCTAAATGGATTGCTTTTTGGGGGGGGGGATTGTGGAGTCTCCTCCTCTGGAGGTGTTTAAAGCTCACCTGGACGTGCTCCTGTGCAGCTTGATCTAGGTGGTCCTGCTGTGGTGGGAGGATTGGACTAGATGATCTTTTGAGGTCCCTTCCAATCCCTGTTGTTCTGGGATTCTTTGCCAGCAGAGCTACAGCAGTCGGGCAGTGGCTAATGTGTTCTATCCAATAGCTGACGCAGGGGAGGATAAAGCTGGTTGAACTATATTTACTGGCTGTAGGCAGAGAAGAATTAATTAAGAATTTTTACTTCTCATTTGAGTGTGAATTTATACTTTGGAATTTATAGCACAGTTGAAGTTAACTATAATTGTATTTGAGAAATCCTATGCAGGCAGAAAACCATTAAGATCATCCTTACTTGGAAGCATTTAAGAAAAAAAATAGTTAAATTCCTTTTTAATGGCTTTTGGAACATCAGTAGAATAAAAATACTGCAGAAATACAAAGGTTTAAAGTAGACAGATATTGACTTCTCACATTGCAAGCAAAGAGAGTATAAAACCTGCCTGGATATGTTCTGTGCGACTTGATCTAGGGGATCCTGCTGTGGCAGGGGGGTTGGACTGGATGGTCTTTCGAGGTCCCTTCCAATCCCTAATGTTCTGTGATTCTGTGAAAATCAATACACACACACACACCCCCCGACGTTTTTATAAACAGAATTAGCCCTGGAATCGCCCTGGGTAAGAGTATTTTGAGTTTGTTAATGATAAATCTAGCTTGTAAAGCAGCTTGAAATAATTCCCAGTGACTGTGATGACTCTCTAATTACAAGGGCAGAGCTAATCAGCTGAAAGTTGTCCTGTTGCTGAGTTCTGCCAAGAAATTGTTTTGACACCAGCAGATGCTCTTTTTTTCCTTTCAGTATATATTTTAAGCCACTGAAAACCTGATGAACCATCTTCAGTCCTTTGTGGAACTGTAATGGTGGTGAGAGAGGGTGACTTGCTTATGCCGGTACCAGTAAAGCAGTTGGCAGCCTTTGGAATGGAATTCTATAGTAGAGGGTCATCTTACAGCAGAGGGTAGGTATTAACTAGCTGAACCAGCAGTGGAGGGAACAGTGTTTCCTGAGAATAGATGTCTCAGGCCTGCCTTTGTTACACACAGCATATGTTTTCAAAGAGTTATTGTGCAATTACCTTGATTAGATGAGAGAAAAAAGTGCTTAAACTCATCAAAGAGCTCCAATTTATTGGTTTCAGGAATCACTTTTCCCCTTGTGAAACGCAGGTGCTGGGTTGAAGTGTGAGGATGGTAGTGTTTATCTTCTATGAGCTTTGATTAATATCTAATCCTTTGCCTCATGCAAGGAGCTAATAATATATTCAATGTGTTAATGAGCTTCTCAATTTGATTAGTCATGTACTACTCGCTGCAGAACTGTGACACACGTTCAAGGCTTTGGGCTTAAAGTTACAACCATCTTTGAGGTGGGGGATGCGGGGTGCAGTTGCTGCGATCAGTCTGATGCAGCTTTTAAACCTGAGGCAAGTGCAGCCTCTCCAAGCAGACTAGAGAGGAGAAAAGGTTCAGAAGCAGATGCTGCAGGACTTGGTTTTACAGGCAGGGCTTGAACTTGTGTCCCTGGTGCCTGCTGCTTTTTCTAGTCAACAGCTACTTTACTTCCTCAAGAATCAAAGTGAGAGAGCAACGTCCCCACTGCTCAGCTGACCACTTCTGCTCCCACTTCACAGAATCACAGAACACTAGGGATTGCAAGAGACCTGGAGAGACTCCAGTGGGAGGTTGTTTGGTTTTTCTGTTTGCTCAAACACATTGTGGAAAGATTCCATCCAAATGGGCGAGGCAGAGGCACTTTTCTTGGGAAGGAAGGACACGGAGAGGATGTCGTTCGGCAGCACCTCGTAAGGGCGCTGTCGCTAGCCGTGAACAAAACAACCCTGTGGCTCACGTCTCATCTTTCTCCAGACTGTCCCGCCTGTCATTAGGAGTGTAGGGTGCTCATGGCTTTGGTGTCTTTCCAAAGAGCGCAACAGCTGGGGTTCAGGCTTGTGTAGTCTCTTGTTACTCTTTCATTGCTGTTTCTGGGGGGGTGGGGGTAAGAGCATCACAAAACACAAGTGAATTAAAAATGCTGCAACCCTGAGTGGCAGATGGGAGCAGCGTGTGTCACGCGGCGCTTTGGCAGGCACCCGGCACTGTTCCGCTCTGCGGCCCTTCCCTCGCAGCGGACACGCGGGGTTGCCTGCTGGTGCTCAAGGGGCACGTGATGCTGAACTCTCCCGCGGCAGTGGGAATGTCGTAGCCTTCCGCTGGGATGGCTTCTAACGACACTAATGTGCTCCGAGTCATCTGGAGTTTAAAAACAAATCCTGTGGTTTCATGCTCAAAGAAACGTGAGACTTTCACTAGGTTGTAAATAAATCTGCCTACTCCTTCTGAAGAGGCAGAGCCTGTGATAATGGGATTCAAAATGATGCTGACATCAGCCTGGTGGCTCTTGCCACCGCTGAAAGAGCAAATAGTTGCTGTTTAATTCTAATGCAGTGAGAGAGCCTGAAGCTAAATAATACATTTTTGTTAGTAATTATTTAGCACAAGCTCAAACTGTAGAAGAATTTTACATTTTGCTCATCCCAAGTATCTTACTTGGAGCATGTGTGGGAATGCCGACAGGAAAATGTCTCCAGGAGAATGGTCTGTTTGCATTATTTCAGCTGTTAATGCTCTCAGAACAGAAATGAAATTCAAATAAGTTCCAGGCTTTAAACAATAAGGATTCCTGCATGCAATATTTAGCAGTATTTCATAAAATGTGTTACCTTTTCATATGAAAAAGAATTGATGAATACAAAACCGCTTTCCTAGGTCCGTTGGGTATGGGACTCCTGTGGCTGTTCTTATTAATGGTAAAATAATGGAATGGAGAGAGTGAAGGATGCATGAAACCCTTCCTCTTCCAGTAAGTTGGAAAAAATCAGTTGCTGTCAAATCACAGAATCGCAGAACATTAGGGATTGGAAGGGACCTTGGAAAGATCATCCAGTCCAATCCCCCTGCCAGAGCAGGATCCCCGAGATCCAGTCACACAGGAACGTATCCAGGCAGGTTTTAAGCGTCTCCGCATGGCAGTCCACGTGGACCTAGGATCATCAGCAGGTGAACTGACTCCTCAGCTGATTGATAACTAGGAACAAACTGAAGCACTGGATTTGAGAGAAGTAGAAAAGAGGAATTGTTGTTCCAGCCATTATAAATAGCCTTTTTTTTAATGGAAACCACCAAATGGTAGAAACAGAAATGTGTGTTCTAATGCTTCTGGTAAGCTTCTGCTCTTCCATGTTTCTGTGCTGTTGTCATTTGAATACTCTTGCTAAAAGGATGAGGCAGTCACAATCATTGCTTAGGATAATCACAGAATCACAGAACATTAGGAGTTGGAAGGGACCTTGAAAGATCATCCAGTCCAATCCCACTGCCATGGCTGGATCTTTTTCTTGAACTTTTTTTCTCCCTCCTTAATCTAGATAAAGTTTTAGCTGTTGGTGTTTTGAGTTGTGGCAATAAAACCAAGTCAAGACAGTGTTCTTACCATGCACATCAAACCTGCTGCAAGATGAATCCTTCACTTAGGGATGTCTGCGTGGGTTTGGGTTTGTATCACTGATAAATGCAGTGGATATTCAAGACACATCTTGAATATCCACTAATGGCACTGGAAAATTCTGGTGCTTCTAGATGACTGCTTGCTTTCCTTTTATGACTGAAAAGGAAATGGGGAAATATGATGGGGGGTTATGTAGCAGATTTACTGCTGTTTATTTAGCCCTACACAGAAGTAATGAATGCATAGGCTGCAGGACTTTCTTGCTGTGGAATGGTGCCACCTTGGTCATGCCAAGGGATCCAGAAGTGTCCAGGGCAGCCCACAAGATGATTTTGCCAGAGTGGCAGTTTCTCTCTTAGCTGGACACCCTCAGCCCATGTCACACTGGCTGGTTCTTTCCTCCAAGTGAGACAAAAGAGAGCTTGAAAATACAGCAACAGACCAGTCTGGTGATCTTAGTGGTCTTTCCTAGCCTTAATAATTCTATGTGATTATGTCCATGTGGGGCAACTGCGTGGCTCTTATCTCTTGCTGGGCACCACTGTGTCCCCCCAGCCTGGGGAGAGGCTGAGACAGGTGGATGCTGCTGGCTGTCTGCACTGGCACGCCACCTGCTTCCATGGCTGTTGAGCCAGCACGAACCTTCTCCTGTCTGCCTTCAGCCTACTGCCTGCTGTGCTCCCGCGTGGCGCCTTGTTGCAGGAGGCAAATTTAGGAAGTCTGCTGAAAACTGAAGACTGAAAACGAGGAGTGACAGATGACGACTTCCTGAGTGCACTCGCTAGTTGTTGCTTGGGAGCAGGGCAGAGTGTTGCTCAAATGATGTTTCCCCTTGTCTGTTCAAGGGCACCTTAGAAAGGGAAGGTGCTGAGTGTTCTTGTGCTATGGCCTGAAGCAGGACTATTGTGGCAACGATTTACTGTCTTTCAATATTTCAGCTATTTCCTGCTCCAACACCATCCCTGGGAGTCTGAGATTTCAGAAGTTCTTAAATGTTCGCTTGGGTGCCAGAGCCTGCAGTGGGCTGCCCAGGGCCGTTGTGGAGTCTCCTTCATGAGTAGCTTTATGCAGTGGTACTCCAGCTGCAGTGTGCAAGGCAGAGGAAGAAGAGGTAGTCTTCTTCTCTGGAGATGTTTAAAACCTGCCTGGATGTGTTCCTGTGCGACTTGGTCTAGGGGATGCTGCTCTGGCAGGGGGATTGGACTGGATGATCTTTCGAGGTCCCTTCCAATCCCTGATGTTCTGCGATTCTGTGAAATTGTTTCATCACTTAGGAGCTAAATGCCCAGTATTGATTAAAAGAAAAACAAGTCATTAATGCAAAGTCAGCAATTATCGTTATTAAGAAGAACTAGAACACACAACATCATTATCTCACTGACTGCTTCCATCGTGTGCCTGCGTGTTCTGATCTTCATCTCTCAAAAACCCCTTAGCAGAGCTGGGGTAGATTCTAAAAAGAGCAGCGAGTATGATCAAGTGTGTGCAATGACTTCTGTGCAAGGAGGGACTAAATTGGCTTGGACTCTTTATCTCGGGGGGTGGAAGAAAAGGAGCTTATTTTAGAACGCTATAAAATTGTAAGTGGCACGAGGAAAATGAATAGGGAATAGATGTTCGCTGTCTCGTCTAAGAAAAGAACATGAGGAAATAAGTGCAGCTAGTGAGAGCTGGCTCAGAGCAAACAAAAAAGGACTGCATTCAGTTCATAAACTCCTTGCTGCAGAGAGCTGTGGTTAATAAAAGCTGACGGGGCCGAAGGTATGAACGGAGAGTTTCAGATAATAGAAATCCATGCAGCACTCCTTTTGAACTCAAAGGCCCCGTGAAACCTCAAACAATGGAGCAGATAATCGGCCAAGGAAACCTCCAGCACTTTGGCAATGGCAACCCACAAACAGTTGGAAGGGGAGAGGGTGTTATAGGTGTGTGTGTGTGCTGTGTGCTCCGTGTGAAACCTCCGTTCCTGTAGCTGACTTTGGTTGGTGCAGTCGTGCGAGCTGGGTTGGTGCTATTCTTGTGGTCAAGCAGCAGATTAGCACGTGCATGAAGGTTGTTTTTCCATATGATTTATTTTAACATCCTGCTTCCAAGAGTTTCTACGTGTTTGTGTATGAAAATCCGTCTGCAACAGCCAAGAGTTGTTCAGCGCAGTTCAGCGTGAGGGGTTTGCCAAGTTCTGCATCCGGTTTGCCAAGTTCTGCATCCATGATAAAATTCCGCTTCTCGTAGCCGTGCGCAGGCATCTGTTTGGGGCTTCATGATACTCGAGGCCTCACCTTGCTTACTGGGTGCGGTTGGAGGGTTGGGTTGGATGTTAGGAAGCCCTTCCTCGTGGAAAGGGGGATCATACAATGGAGCGGACTGCCCAGGGCAGTGGTGGAGTCCCCATCCCTGGAGATGTTGGACAGCTTAGAAACAGGGTTTAGCAGTGGGCTTGGTACAGTCTGGTTGGTGATGGACAGCCTGGCTGTGGCCCTTAGTGCTGATGTGGTGATGTTAGGTCCTGGCCTGGGCCAGGTGAGCTCAGAGGGCCTTTCCAGCCTCTGTAATTCCACGGTTTGTTTTATGGCTTTAGTTTTTAATTTAGCTTAGATATGTTTAGGGGAGTACAAAGCTTGATAGCATCTGGTAAATAAACTTCAAAAGCTATACATTTGTTTAGAACATGCCCGGCTCCTCCTCTCCATGTGCACAACTTCTCTTGTCAGTAACACTTAGTGGAAGAGTTCACCAGGGTGTCTTTGCTTTCCCAGCACACTCTGTTACTCTGTACACTAAAACCACTTGCATTGTTACTGGGGAAAAACAGAAAGCCTCGTCTTTCAGTTTCCACCAGCAAAGTCAAAGCACGCGGCAAGGAAACCCTAAAGTCCGCTTGGATGTCGAGCGCGATGCTTTGGAAAGCATCCTGGCAGTGCTGCAAGCCTGCAGATACGAGCCACACAACTCACGGTGTGGTGGGAGCTGGCCTCTCTGCAGAGCTCCAGTGTCAGGGCTGTTTATCATGTAGGCGGCTGAGCAGATTGTGCCAAAGACACCAGCTCTCAGTCAGCCTCCAGCAGTAACCAAAGGGCACGAAGGCAACGCGTGCTTGGCCTCTGAGGTGCGTTAGGATCCCGCGTGACTTATTGAATCAGCTCATCTGCATTAGCAAAGTCATCATTGCACAATTAGAAAGAGCAGCGTTTCATTATACGATGAAAATCTGTCAGTGGGTCCTGCTTTTGTGTTTTATGTGTCACTTCCCACTGTCTTGAGCAGTGCACATAGAAATAATCTTGGCTGTAGAAGGGACCAACTGATTCCTTCCCGAGAGGGAACATCTGTGATGCTGTGTAAATTAGAATGTCTCTTGCTGCTTTTGACATTTGTGCTCTCGGTGTATTCCAGAGAGCTGTTTGTCACTGTGGCTGCTTTTGGTTGTAACGAACGTGAGCGCATTGAATGCAAACAGTCGCATCGCTAACGTGACGTTATTGCTGAAATTTACACTCCTCAGTTTGGGAGATGGAGAGTAATGGGACCCTCGGCTATCCTAACCTTGTGTGAGGTGTGCTGTTTACTCCCCTTAAACACACGATGCTGCACAGACGCCTGGGCAGGCTGAGTCGATGGGCAGAGGCCAACAGGATGGGATTTAACAGGGCAAGGGCAGGGTCCTACACGCTGGCCACAAGAACCCCCTGCAGCTACAGACTGGGATTTGAGGGGCTGGAGAGCAGCCAGGCAAAGAGGGACCTGGCAGCACTGGGAGACAGCCAGAACAGGAGCCAGCAGGGTGCTCAGGTGGCACAACAGGTCAATGGCATCCTGGCTTGGATCAGAAACAAAGTGGCCAGCAGGGCTAGGAACGTCATTCTCCCCCTGTCCTGGGCACTGGGGAGGCCTGACCTCCAGTCTTGGGGGCAGTGCTGGGCCCCTCACTGCAGGAGAGAGATGGAGGGGATGGAGAAGGGTCTAGAGGAGCAAAGAGGCTGGAGGGAAAGGCTGATGGGCAGAGGCTGAGGGAGCTCGGGGTGTTGAGCCTGGAGAAGAGGAGACTCGGGGGGACCTTCTCCCTCTCTTCAACTCCCTGAGGGGAGGTTGTAGTCAAGTAGGGGTCAGGCTCTTCTTCCAGGCAACCAGTGCCAGGATGAGAGGGGAGAGCCTGAAGCTGCACCAGTGGTGGATGTTAAGAAACCCTTCCTCATGGAAAGGGTGATCAGAGCCTGGACTGGACTGCCCAGGGCAGTGGGGGAGTCCCCATCCCTGGAGGTGGTGACGGACAGACTGGCTGTGGCCCTTTTGCTATGGTCTAGGTGATTGTGGTGATGTTAGGTCCTAGTGCTGGATGATCTCAGAGATCTTCTCCAGCCTCAATAATCCTGTGACTCTGATTCTGTGTCTTGTTAAACACTGAATTCTATTCCTTTGGTCGGACCACTGTCTGTGTTCATACAGCTGGGGCTTTGCTAAGGTTACGATGGTGTTGTGAGTTCTTCATCAGAAGTCTCGTGTCAGTGAAATAAATGTGGCTAGAAATCAATACCTGTCAGTCTCAAATCTGTCTCCTCAAAGATTGTTTTAACCTGAAAGGGGATGCTGTCAGGCACTGACATTGTGCGTGAGGCGCTGCTGGTTGAGGGACAGCCAGTCAGACCTGCAGCGCGAGGGAAGCAGAATGAAGCAATTTGGAGTGTTTTACCCCCAGGACACGTTTCCATTTCAGAGTTGACCTTTTATGTCATTATGCAATACCTCTTCTGTAGATATTCTGCAGCTCCTCAGTGTTGGGCTCTTGCAGCATATTATTGTAGAACCAAAGAATCATTATCACTGGAAAGGACCTCCAGGACCATCCAGTCCAGCCCTCATCCCAACAGCTCCCTAACCATGGCCTCAAATGCTCTAGCTACTCCTTTTTAGACACTTCCAGGGATGGGGACTCCACCCCCTCCCTGGACAGCCTGTTCCAGTGCCCAGCCACTCTCTCAGGAAACAACTTCTTCCTAAGATCCAGTCTGAACCTCTCCTCGTGCAACTGGAGGCCATTTCCTCTCGTCCTGTCATTAGGAATTTGGGAGGAGAGGCCAGCACCAGCCTTGCTGCAGCCTCCTTTGAGGTAGTTAAGGGCTCTTCAGCTGGCACCATGGCATCATTTACACAAGGTGGAAATGCTGTGGAGTTAGTTTAGTTGAATCCAAATGAACAATTGTGTTACGTGATCTGCGTTGGCGGGAGGCGCTGAATCTTTTCCTGAGAAAATCTGTATCAGAAACCGCTTTGGCCAGCGTTACCGGCGGATCTTGGAAATAGCAGTTGGTGGCTATATTTAGCTTGTTTGAGAGACAACTGCAGGTTTGGGAAGAGAAACATTGGCATCCCCCAAACCTTCTCTCAGAACAGCGTGGATTCCTTGGAAATCCAACACAATGAGCACAAGGTGAGGGAGTGCAGGAGCAGCAGCTTTTTGAGTCTGTGTGCGCTTCGCGGTGGTGCTGACTCCTGGAGAGTGAGCTAGAAAATGCATTGAAGGCAGAAAACCTGTTCTGCTGGCACTCCGAGGCTGTGCTGGTGATTTCATAAATAAGCATTCTTCTAATTGGCAAAGAACACGCGTGGCTCTGTGGCAAGAGTGTTGTTTTAGGAGCAAATCCTAAAAGGCAGCAAGTCCTTTAGTGCTGCCGTTAGCACTACAGTCTTTTATCCGGGGGCAGAGGGCAGAATTGTGAGGCAGCCGGCGAGCGTCTGCAGGTGAAGGGTCCCTGGGGTACCCACAGACTGGAGCGGGTCCGGAGGACAGTAACGAGGCTAGGTCCTGGGCTGGACTTGATGATCTCGGAGGTCTTTTCCAGCCTCAATCACTCTGTGATTCCACGAAACCTGCCATCAGCTGTACAGTTCAGCTCTACATCCCCTTGTGTTTGGGCTGGTCTTCTCCTTCAGGATGGCATCTCTGCCGGTGAAGTGTTCTAGTTTCCTGCGTCAAACTAGACCGCCTTCATTACTCTTTTTTCTGCCTTAAAAAAAAGAATTGCAAGCTCCTGGGGGTGCATGTGTATGCACTTGAAGTTTGTGTAACTAATCAAATGTTTTGCTAATTGGCCTGGCATTCGATCTGGCTGAGCACTAGCCAAAGCTGGGGTAGAGCTGCTTGTTTCCCAGCGTGTATCTGGGTTGCCTGTGCACACAGATTTGTGCCTGTGAATAATGCTCCCAAATGCATCACAGGCACGTCAAAAACAGAAGGAGCTTCATCAAGTATCCTCCAGATAAAGTCATTCTCGAGCTAAGGCACACTATCCTAAGAGTGATTGTCTTTTAACAATTTATAGCAGTGACTCACTTGAAAGTTCTTCCACCTTAATGACTTCTGTTGGTGGCACAAAGCTCCAGTGTCATCTGCATTCAATGTCTAAACCTGCCATCTGCTGAGGAGCTGAGCCCTGGGGGACACCACTCGTGACTGGTCTCCAAGCTGACTTAACTCCATTGACCACAACTCTTTGGGCCTGGCCATCCAGCCAGTGTTCCACCCAGCAGAGTTGCCATCTGTGGATGTGTTTAAAGAGCCTTTGGATGAGGTGTTTAGGGGTGAACTTGTAAGGTAGGGTAGGTGGTTGGACTCGATGATCCCGGGGGCTTTTCCTACTAGAGTGATTCTGTGCTTTGCCCTGAGTGATCAAGCTTCTCTCTTTCACCAAAGCTGAGGGTCTTTTCTGAAAAGACAATTAACTCATCGAGATCAGAAAGATATTTTTACTGGTCTAGTAGAAAATTAGAAAGTGGACTTAGTATTTGGATGTGAGTGCAGCAAAGCCCAATTCAGGTCACAAGCAAACAGAAATTAATTCTTTGGCTTCACTGTGCTTCTGTAAATTTATTAACATCAAGCTGAAGTAAGTAATTTAAATAAAAGGATCTCATTTGCCAATCTTGTACAAAAATTGTGGTTACATTTCAAGACTTATCACAGAGTAGGAATTCTAATTTCCAGGTGTTTTTCTTCAGGTTTCTTTCGTGAGCAGATGCTATTAATTTAGAATCTGGAGAAGTGACTGTAGTAATCACATTTCCATCTGCAATGACTCTTCTCAAGATGCTTCACTGCCAGTTCTTGTTCAGCTAGGTTTGTTGAGAGCTTTGTCTAGTTTGGTGAGGTTTACCTAACACCTAAGTTGGATGATTCATGAGTTTGCCTCCTTGTCACCCTGAAAACTCTTAATTGGAAGGGCATGTCAGATTTCTTTCGTATAGGACTGCATGGGGAGGTTGTGGAGTCTCCTCCTGGACATGTTCCTGTGTGACTTGATGTAGGGGATCCTGCTGTGGCCGGGGGATTGGGGTGAGTGATCTTTCAAGGTCCCTTCCGATCCCTGCTGTACTGTGATCTGCAGCTCACAGAACCATCAGGGGAGGAGGCTACTGAGGCTGTGCCTCATCACTAAGAGGACACCTGTCTTGTATGTGAATCCCTGCATGGGGGACAAGAGCCAGCAGGGCTTTCTGAGGTCAGCCATCTGGCACGTTGACTTGGGCATGTGTGGACATCCTGTCCCACGGTGTTCAGCAGGAGATTTCTGGAAAGCTCTTACTGCCTAGTGCCTCCTCCTAGGACTTCCCATTGTGCTGTTCTTTTGGAGCTGCAATGTATGTTTTGTGTTCTCGCGGTTGTATTGAAGGACTGACATGCAGCCCACAGAATCAGGAAAGGATTCCATCCGTCCTAGGCCTGCTGGCCTTCTTCAGGGAAAGGGTGTCTTTTGAATTTAATGTTGAAAGGAAACATTTCTGCAGCGCTTCTGCGCTCTCCCTTCTCCCAGTCCTCTGGTTTTGATTTCCTTCTAGTTCCTGTTTGGAATTCTCTCTCCAGACCGGTGTAAATTCCAGGGAACTACATTGATAGCTCCAGAGACACAGAATTAAGGTTCTGCTCATCATATAGAGCTGGTAAATAAGAACCACAGAATGTTAGGGATTGGAAGGGACCTGGAAAGATCATCCAGTCCTATCCCCCGCCGCAGCGGGATCGCCTAGATGTATTCCAGGAGAGAGAAATGCAAAGAAGGGCCTTTTGAAGCAGCTGTACTTCACGTCTGTGCTGGTTTTGCTTCATGCCAGCTGTGGGGCCAGGGAGCAGCCCTTCTGGATCTCTGAAATCATGGCTCACTTGAATAGGTTTAGGAAGAGAAGGGTCACATTTGAAACTGCAGAAATTTCCGTGGCTCGCTTCTTAAACTGAGATAAATGAAGTGTGAGATGGTGATGTGTGCAGAAGTAGTACTTATCTCTTTCTGCTCTTGTGTTCTGGTGGTTTTGCTTTGTCCTCAGAGTGGTAATTTGTGGTCACTGCATGACCACACTCGGCAGTTTCATGTAGAGAAGAGAACTGGATGCAGCCTCCTGCTCAAGGCGGAAAATCATTTCGTGGTTACTTCAAAAATTCAACCAAATGTAATATTTCTATTGCTTAGGCAGATGATGGTGGAGCTGCTCTAGTGAACTGCTTTGTTTTCATCTTCTCTTCACCCTCCTTCCCTGATACCACTTAGGTTAAGGATAGTCCTTTCATTCCCTTCAGATGGTCTGGAGTGCTTACAGCTGTGAGACAATGCAGCTGGCTCTCCGGTTTGTTCGCTAAGTTCAGGCAACAGTGCTTGGGGACGGGCTTTACCTGTCCTGTCTGTGTAACCCAAGTGATGGACCGACGCGTGGGGATGCGCTGCATGACTTTACGACTTCGAAGTGCAAGATGTAGAGTCAGCTGAACTAAGTAGGAGAGGCTTAGATGCAGTGCTGGGGGTGTGCTTTAGGGGTGAACTTGCAGAGTAGGATTGATGGTTGCACCCCGTGATCCCAGGGCTCTTTTCCAACCGGAATGATTCTGTGATCTTCAGTCCATGCTGCTGCTTTCTTGGTTCACTCTGAAGAGTTAATACTGGAGGGAGGTGTTTTGATATGAGCTGATCTAGCTGCTGAGAAAAACATTGTGACAGAAGTTCTACTGGATGGTTGTTTATCATTCTCACTGCAGAACATCTGTCCGCCTGAAATCCACTGAACTTTCCTGTGAAAATGTCATTGCAAATGGATTCTTGTTAATAGCTGGGAAACCTGCAATTACTGTATCTGGCTTTAATAGAAAAGCTTGATGTGCTCGCTGTGCCTGCTGCAAAAGAATGTGACTTATTAAAATGTACCCGTGTCTCAAAGCAGCTTTACAAGTCCATTCCACTCTATTTTCCAAGCATTTCCCAGCTGTCTCTAGAGCCACTTCTCAGTGGTAAGGCCTTGATAAAAAACAGGGGAGGAGCAGAATCAAGTAGTTTTGGATTAACATAGAGGTTTCACAGAACCAAAGAACATTTGGGATGAGAAAGGAGTTGGTTTAAATCCTGATAATCAATCCCTAATGCTTTAAGTCCTGTTAATCAATTCTTACCACCGCATACCTGCAGAGTGCTCTACAGGTCACAGAAAGCTGGCCCCTGAGCCCCAGCTAGGTGTTTGCACACACTGATGAGATCCTAGCAGAAAAGGCCCCGGGGGTTCTCATTGGCAGGCGGCTGAATGTGAGCCAGCAGGGTGCCCAGGTGGCCAAGCAGGCCAATGCCATCCTGGCCTGGATCAGAAACTGTGTCCAGCAGGAGGAGGGAGGTGATTGTCCCCCTTGGCTCAGCACTGGGGAGGCTGCTCCGTGAGCACTGGGACCAGTTCTGGGCACCTCAGCACAAGGGAGACATCGAGGGGCTGGAGCAAGGGCAGAGGAGGGCAACGGAGCTGGGGAAGGGCCTGGAGAAAAAATCTTCTGAGGAGAGATGGAGAGGGTTGGGGCTCTTTACTTGGAGGAAGAGGAGGCTGAGGGGAGACCTCATCGCTCTCCACAGCTCTCTGAAAGGACCCTGCAGAGATGTTGATGCTGGGCTCTTCTCACAGGCCATCAGCGACAGCAGAGGGAAGGGCTTCAAGCTTCAACAGGGGAGGGTTAGATGGGCCATCAGGAAGAAATTCTTCCTGGAGAAAGTGGTCAGGGACTGGGATGAGCTGCCCAGATGGGGGTTGAGTCCCCATCCCTGGATGTGTCTAGAAGTCACTTAGATGTAGTGTTGGGGGACCTGGTTTAGGGGTGAACTTGCAGAGTAGGGCTGATGGTTGGACTTGATGATCCCGGGGGTCTTTTCCAAACTGAATGACTCTGTGATTCTGTGAGGTCTATTAGATCACTTTCTAACAGAGTTAAAAGGGATCGAAGTGAAAAAATACGACTGATGGCCCGGAGAAAGATTTCTTACCAGTTTTGTGCTGTAGATGATCTGGTGCACGTAGGGTTTCTATCACCTCTTCATCAGAAGCCCATTGTCCCAAATTTAGAACTCTTCCATGCAGAAAGCAAAAGCACTAGTAAAATGGGCATTTTTCTTGCATTACCCAGAGTAGTTTTGAGGTTCTATCTTTAAGAATACCAGCAGATGTTGGGAGGCTGAGAAAGGACTGTGGTTACATAATGTTCTTTAAAAAGGAACAGCAGAAGCCAACGTTTACCAACCTGTAGTGCTCAAGAGCCTCATTTCTCCTTTGGAGTCACTGGACCTTCATTGGAAGAGCCTTTAACTAGCGCACTCAGACATCAAGGCTTCTCCTCTTTGTAATTAGTCCTGCAGAAATGTGTGAAAACTGCTTTTTTGCTTCAAAGAATCCGTCAGCAGCCAAAACTGTAATTAGAACCACAAGGACAGTGTAGATTTCTAGATAAAGCAAACTACATGAGAGCTCCTGTTTTAACCCAAAGTTTGTGAACCTGGATTGAATTGAATATATTCTGTCAGTCTCCTTTTTTATGGTTTAGATTTGGAAAGAATTTGTAAATCAAATAATTCATAGCAATGTAGAGTAAATTTATGCTGGACCCCAGAGTCCTGTGTTTCAGTTTTTGAGCAGGGCTGACTTTCACTACTTCTGAGCTTTTCCCCAGTGAGTTGAAAGCTTTCTCATATTCAGTAAAATCTGATTAATGAATTCTAGGTGAAGAATCAAAGAGACTTTAGGAGACAGTGAGCTTTAGAAGTACCCTTGTGCCTCAGTCCTTGTCACTCCTGTATTTCTGTTAGAAAAAAGCAGGAGCTGGAAGCTAAGATGTCAGATTATTTACCGCTGCTGTAAACCCAGGTGTCTCTCTTTTCGCCCTTCGCCAGGAGGTTTGGACTTTATGATGGGAAGCCAGCATGTCATCCTCTCTGTCAGGTATCTGTGTTTGACACGGTCTCTGTAGAAGCAGGTGGTGCTGCTGTTGCTGTGGAGGATGCTGCTGAGCGCGGTGGTGGCGTTGGTTTATGCACAGTGCGGACCACGCACGCCGGGAGTGCTGCGTACCAGCCCAACCAAGATGAGACTATTTGCAAGTCTTCCCTAGAGTAGGAACAATAAACAACCATTCATAACAACAATTTAATTTCTATTGAAGGCCTGAAGTAATTCATGCTGAGGGAACTCCTGTTACTACAGGGAGGAGAGCTGTTTACTCTCTGTATATGGAGGGGGGGTGTTGGTCTTTGTAGATGGTATTGACAAGGTGGTGAGTGGAGTTCTGCTGTGATGAAAATGACTGAGAGGAGGTCAGGGAATGATTGGTCTGCCAAACCCATCAGCTCTTAGCTGCCCACCCTGGGGCAGAGTGCTGCACGGTGGGTCGGGGTGAAGCGCATGAGCGCTGTAGATTGTGGATCTTTTCACATGTTTGGGCACCACTGTGTTCCAGGAGCTGTTTTGCTTAGTCCCTGTGTGCTGCTTTTGCTTTTTGAATGCTAGCAATGCTTTTCCTCTTGCAGGGTTGGACCTAGCTCTGGTCCCTGTAAAGGCCACCTGGGCTTTCTGTATTTTCTGCAAGGCAGACAGTTGGCCTTCTGCTGAGTTGAGGTACATTGTATGACCTCACAGTATGGCCATCTCACAGAACCACTGAATTGTTCAGGCTGGAAGAGACTTCTGAGCTCGCCCAGCCCATGGCCTAACATCACCGCCACAGCCAGGCTGTCCTTCACCACCTCCAGGGATGATGGGGACTCCACCACTACCCTGGGCAGTCCAGTCCAGGGTCCAAGCACCCTTTCCATGAGGAAGGGCTTCCTGACATCCAACCTAAACCTCCCCTGGTGCAGCTTCAGGCCCTGCCTCCTCATCCTGCAGCTAAGGGCCACGACTGCTGTCCTCTTATTTAACACGTCTCTAACTTCTCCAAAAATACTCATTTGGCTTGAAGTATTGCTCATGACCAGCGAGGTGCAGAGAAGGTGATGCAGAGTGCTTTCTGAACTTTTCTAATACAGTCATGTTTTAGAATGAGTTAATTCTGGAAGTTGTAGATACTTTTTTATTCAATAGTCTCAAATGACCTTCAGTGCTAACAAATAGTTTAATCGAAAGTTGATCTGCTCTTTGGAAAAACGCAGTAGTTGGGCAAGTCCTAGGGATTGAAGACCTTCTCCTATATTTAATAGAGATATTTAATAGAGTGTATAAGCTGCTCAGGCTGAATCAGCATGGCTGAAAGGAGAAACTTCACAGATCTTGCAGAGCTTTAAATTCTGTGCGTGACTTCTCAGAGGTTTTTTACAGCTCCAGCCTGCCCTGACAGGTAGAGTGAAATTGCTCATGGCCAGCAGAGCTGGGGATATTTTACAGACTCAGCAGCAGCAGTGTGTGAGTAAAGAGCAGCAGTCCTGCACTGTGAGTGTTTGCTGCAAAGGACAGTGGAAATAGCGCTGCGATGGCCTCCCAGAGAAGGCTGGAAAGCACCATCCACTCTACCCTCTCTGTTTCTGTGGAGTTAGTCTCATAATTTCCAACATTGATTTTCAAAAATACATTTTTTAGGACAAAAATACTTCAAGTCACAGAATCACAGAGCATTAGGAATTGGAAGGGACCTTGAAAGATCGTCCAGTCCAATCCCCTTGCCACGGTGGGATCACCTAGCTCAGGTAGCACAGGAACATAGCCAGGCAACAGAGGACTGGATTAAACTCTTGGGCAAGTAATGCAAGGAAAATGTTACTGCAATTAATATCTAAAAAATTATAAACAGACCCCCTGTAGACCCCTCTCATCCCCATAAAAGGGTCCCTATGGGGATCTTGACCATATAGGTCTATCTCAACCCCATGCAGTCCCTTATAGGTCCCCTGTAGGTTATCTTAGCTCTTGACATTTATGATGTATTTTCACTCTGTGGGCTTACAGCAATCGTTCCTTGGAAATGGATTTGTGCTCACTAATGCCAAATCACCTGAATTTATCCCAGGTAAAAAGCAAATCACCCCGATTTCTCTTTTCAGGAATGAGGTTCCTTTTTGCACTCTAATTCTTGATGCCTGAGCATTTCTATAAATGCATTACATCTGAGAGCTGTGATGAAAAAGGTTATTAGAAATGTGACAAGACAGATGGGCTTTGTGTTTAAAATAATCTCCCAGCTGCATAAGTGAAGCCCTGTTCTGGCCTTGTGTGACGGTAACAAAAGACTCTGCTGCTGTAGGACACCGTTATCCTGGGGAAACATTAAAATGCCTGGGTCTCCAGATCTGGCTTTTGGATTTTTTACTGATACTTGACAAGGATAGTCTGGTCTGCTAGACATTGATCTCTGAATCCCTCACATTGATGAAGAGATTGAGGTAAAAGTAGTTGACATGAAAGAGCATTGTATCAGATACAGTGCCAAGATACTAGAGTCCTAGAATGGCCAGGGCTGGAAGGGATCTTAAAGATCATCTAGTTCCACCCCCCTGCACAGGCAGGGACACCTTCACTACAGCAGGTTGCTCAGGGCCCCAGCCAACCTGCCCTTCAACTCTGCCAGCGGTGGGGCAGCCACGGCTGCCTTGGGCAATCTGTTCCCGCATGGACCAGCGGAGCCTTAGGGAAACGTTATTGTTCTTGAAACGTTAAAGTACTTGAGAAGAGGATGTAGAGAAGTGTGAGTCAGTCTCTTCTTTGAAGTGTCAAGCAACAGGACAAGAGGAAACAGCCTCAAGCTGTGCCTGGATATCGGGGAAAAAGTTTGTCAGTGGGAGGGATGCAAACAGTGGAACAGGCTGCCCAGGGAAGTGGTAGAGTCACCATCACTGAGGGTTTTTAAAGAATGTGCTTAGTGGCCCTGGTACGATGTGAACTTGCCTGTGTTAGGCTAACAGCTGGAACTGGTGATCTTTCCTATCCACATGGTTCAACGTTTCTAATTCAAGCAACTGCTTGAATCAGTTTCAACAGTTGTGTAGAGAAAGGTCAGTTGTCATCAACTCCCTTCACACATCCTTTTTTCTTTACACCATCTCTGGTTCCTGCTAAATGGTCTACATTTTCTCCTGACCTTGCAAACCTGTACTGACTCACTTGGCAGAAATAACGCTAGCCCCAGGGTTTTGGCTAGTATTTTAGGCAGAAATCTTCATCAGCACAAGGACCATCTCTGGAAATGGATTGAATCAATAGGACCCGAGGGAGCTTTCGTGGTGTGGCTGTAAGTCGCCATCACTAGTCCTCAGAATTGAGAAGCTGATGTTTGTAAATTAATTATTTGGCCTTTAAATAGTCCTGAACCACCCAAAGTGCTCCATTATGCAAGTGCAGGCTTGAGAAATAGATTGGTATTACTCGCTAATTGAATAACATATGGTGTTGATTAGTGCTTAGCTCTTTTTATAGCCCTCCATTGAAAAACTGATTGCAGTGTATTTTGAGACTATGATAGGGCTGGCGGTCGCTTCTGGCACAAGGGAACTGCTGAAGCAAGAATTATGAACTTTTTCTGCCTGCTTCATCTGTAAGTTCCTCGGGAGCTCTGGAGGCAGAGAGCGGAGCCTGCCCGTTTGCTGCAGTCCTGAGTGCAGCCCCTGCTCAAAGGTTTAAGTGCTTGCCCAGCAAAACAAAACAAAAGCCCAGGCTTCCATTTGCGGTGCTGTTGCTCAAGGTATCCAGCTACACAATGGGCTTGTTTCAAATGGGTAAACATCTGCTCTCGCAGGGTTCCCTCTGCAGAAATGCCTTTCTTGGGAGGAGACACAGACATCAGTTTGTAAAGCCTTCCGACCCCAAATAACCTCAGTCTCCTTCAAACAGGCCCCCTACCCCTCCCCCCCACCTTTCAAAGCAGTTATCATGTGAAAACCTGCATGTATTGCTTTCCCTTGACGTTATTTTTGCTCAAGAGATTATTTTACTCTTAGAATTCATAAAAATCACCTGAGGTGATGACTATGATTTTCTTATTATTCCCACGGATGATTGAAGTTGAGATGGCTCGTAGCAGCAATCAGACTAGGAGGAGCTGGAAGGACACAGAGACAACAAACAGCAAAACAAGGTGTTTTTCGCTCCTTTTATCTCATAAACTGCCTCTTCTGCTGTGTTTTGCATGGTCTTTTTGAAGAGAACATTAGATAAGTACTGGCTTCAGGTATTAGGTAAGTTTTATGAGACGGCAACAATAGTGGCTGCTGGCTGCAGTTTAACTCTGACTAGCAATTTAGCTTTTGGGTGTTTGACTTGCCACACTCGTTCTTTTCAGAACTAAGGAAGTGATGGTTATTCTTGCAGTTCTAATGCTTCACTAGAAAAGCCAGTCAACAGTGTAAAATTTCTTAATGCATGTGTTTCCCAGATTTTCACATTAGCTGTTACTGTAGTATAGACTATTTTCACAGAATCACAGAACATGAGGGTTTGGAAGGGACCTTGAAAGGTCATCCAGTCCCATCCCCCTGCCACAGCAGGATCCAGTCACACAGAAACGTGTCCAGGCAGGTTTTAAATGTCTCTAGAGAAGGAGACTTCACAACCCCCCTGAGCAGCCCCTTCCAGGGCTCTGGCACCCTCACTGGGAAGAAGGTCCTTGTCACACTGATTGGGAGCTTCCTGTGTCCCAGCTCACACTCACTGCCAGTTGTCCTATCATCGGGTGCCCCTGAGCAGAACCTGGCTCCATCCTCCTGACACCCATCCTTTCCATATTTATCAACATTAATGAGGTCACCCCTCAGTCTCCTTTTTTCCAAGCTCAAGAGCCCCAGCTCCTGCAGCCTTTCCTCATCAGGGAGGTGTTCACTGCCTTCATCGTCTTTGTGGCTTAGTCTGTCTCATCTGAAAGACACCCAATTCCGAAAGGCTCAGAACAAAGGAGGTCCTGAAAAATCAATTCTTTAAAAAATCCCCTTTCAAGTCCCAGCAGTTTCCTGTTCCCCAGTAGCTCTTGCGCTGAAATGGCATTCATTCATCTCTGTAGAGAAAACAAGCGAGTCCGGCAGCGTGCCCTGAAGGTTACTCCCATCATTGGAGAGAGTGATGTGCTTTCGCTGTGAGTGCCCTTTCAGTGTTTTCCCATTGTGTGTGTGTGTGTGTGTGTGTGTGAACTGCCACGGCAGCAGTGTGTGAGACACACCATTCACAACCTAAATCACCGTGGGCTCCAAACCGGCAGCAGGTGTCACCCTGATCAGAAACTGAAGGTTGCTGTGTTGGCACCACATCGCGCCGTGATAACAGGGACGGGCTAAGCCAAAGCTGGTTTATATTTGCATTCCTGATCCTTCCCCCAGGCTGTGTTGCCCTCTCCAGCCGTGTGTAAAATACACGGCGTTATATTAATTTCAAGCTTCACCCAGGAACGAGTTTCTAGAACTTTTGCTCACTGAGGTCAACCTATGGTTGCAAAGGCAGGTTAAATGTTCCTGGCTTCTTGCGGAAGCTGTCGCAGTCCCCGGTGCAGCAGGGTTGTGAGCAGTGCAAGACCTTACCACGGCGCTTTGGGAAGGGTCCTGTGATGGATACGGGCTCAGAGTGTGGAACTGATTCTTGAAGGGCTGATGGAAAGGTCTTGAACCAGTAAGGTCACCTCAACTGAAAGACAGAGCATCAGCTGTATGATGTCTGAAAGGATTTGAAGGCTCCAGTGATTAGCAGAGGAGATAATGTCCCTAGTCCTGCTGCTCACGCAATTCTGCCCCTGTACTGGGCTCTGGGGAGGCCTCGTCTTGAATACTGGGGACAGTTCTGGGTCCCTCACTTCAAAAAGAGATTGAGGGGCTGGAGCAGCAAGGCTGGGGAAGTGACTGCAGGGAAAGGCTGATGAGGAGAGGCTGGGGGGGCTGGGGGTGTTTAGCCTGGAGAAGAGGAGACTTGGGGTGGGGGATCGTATCGCTCTCTACAGCTTCCTGAAGAGATGGTATTTGTTGGTGTCTGTTGTTACCCAATGATACATGAACACTAGGTTTTATTATTACCTGCAGACTTTCAGTCCTTTAACTGCTGCGGCAGGCAGAGCAAGACTCGCGCTGTGGAACTTGAGATCTTGGAATAAAACGGGAACCTTCAACATTATGATTAGTGGACTTTCACTCTTGATGCTCATCTGTTACCACAGGACTGTATTTGTTGTAGCAGCCTGTTGGGAAGAATCACAGAATCATTCAGGTTGGAAGAGACCCTTGGGATCATCAAGTCCAACCATCAACCCTAAACCAGATCCCCCAACACTACGTCTAAGAAGAAAGATACTCTTTGAAGTGTCTGTCATTCGTCAAAGGCAGGTGGTCTGCTCTGAATTCACCTGCCTTCCCTGCATAGTGGTCGCTCGCTCTGAGATCCGGACACTCTTCAGTGCTGAGTGGCGTTAGAGCGTTATACCCGTGGGGTTGTAGCACAGTGCCTGGGGTACTTCTGGGCTCGAGAGACAGGCTGGAAACAAAACCATTAGTTGCAGCACAAATAAGGCAGCTTTCCTTTGAATATCCTTGAGCAGAAAGAGCTATTGTTTTGCAGTTAAGAAGGTAAGGACTGTTTCATGGGAAGGATAGAACTCCTAATCTCTTACACTCAAGCACGTTTCAGAAGGGAAGGTCCCCAGGCAGTAGCTAGTTTGCTAAGCCGAAGAACACCACCGACTGTAGTGGTGCTGCTTTTTCACGTGGGGCAGTTGTCTGCTTTGCAAAGCTGTAGTGTCATGCAAAGTTCATTTTACTGGTAAGCATCATTGAGCCAAAATTGAGTTCAGAGCTCCAGGGAGAATAGATGTAGGCATTTATCCACAGCACCACTTAAATTGGCTCGGAATGTTGAGTTCTTGGTTGCCTGCTTCATTCGTTTCTAGTTCACTGCAGACTTCACTAGAGCTCCTAAACTTGAGAAGCTGGCTTCTTTTTTGGGAGAGGGAAGTTACCTGCAAACCTGATGACTTGGTGGTATAACAAGCCCAGTGCAGGTGAAGTTTTTCTAAACTGTGTTGTCTTCATGTTTGGACTGTTTGCTCTTTTCCCAAACCACTTGTGCCCGATTCCCAGGCCAAGTACTGCAGTGCAGTGCTGGTTCACAGTATCAGCCTGAGCGCTTGGCCCAGGTGTGTAGTGTTTACTGTAGTCCTTCAGCAGTGCTGTTGTATCTCCAGCAACCCCTGTGCGTCTGTGCGCGGCGGCAGACCACAGTGTCACCTCTATTCCCGAAACTTCTGCTTTCCTCATTGTCACTTAGTCTGCAGTTACAAACCATCCCCTTCTTCCTCCAGATTGAGGAAAGACATGGCACTAGGCAAAATGTCTTGCAGCTCTAACGCCATTGCAGCTTTGTCACGAAAGCTCAAATCAAATGGTGCGTGCTCAAAGGCTTCATTTCCAAGGTGGAATTTCCTTTATTATTATACTCACCTGGCCTTCTTGCTGTGCAGCTGGACCTGGGGGATCCTGCTGTGGTGGGACACTGGATGATCTTTCGAGGTCCCTTCCAATCCCAGATGATTCTATGATTCCAGTCCCTAATGTTCTGTGAATCTGTGATTCAGCCTTTATCCAGCGTGTTTTTGGTGATTTCTAATGCAAGAATGAATTATTCTATCTGCCAAAAAGTGACGCTCGTGCAGGTTAGCTGTGTTGGCCGGGGTACTAGAGGGGTGTAATGGCATGCTGACACAGGTTATTAGGCCACCAGCTTATCTGTGTGAACGCTCCAAAAGGAATTAGACGTGTGCACACAGAGTGGGCAATGTTTATGTAATCTACTGGACCGTCTTTTCTTCTAAGGCTTCACATCTTCGTTAGACCTGTTTCGGTACAGAGCTCTCAAGCCTACGCGACTGGCGCTGTGGCTTTGGAGATGTCTTGTACTTGTAGCTTCGTGCTGCTCTCTAGTGGGGAGCGCTCGGTGCAAAGGGCTATCGACGCTGCCGCGCAGCCTGTGCGTGAACTGGGGCTTCTGTAGAGAATCACAGACCGTGTGGGGTTGGAAGGGATCTTGGACGTCCGTCCAGTCCCCCTGCCAGAGCAGGATCACCTAAACCAAGTCGCACAGGAACACGTCCAGGAGGGTTTGAAAAGTCTCCAGAGGAGGAGACTCCAGGACCCCCCTGGGCAGCCCCTGCCAGGGGTCTGGCACCCTCCCTGGGAAGAAGGTCCTTCTCAGATTGGTGTGGAACCTCCTCTGTTCCAGGTGACACCCACTGCCCTATGTCCTATCATTAGATGACACTGAGCAGAGCCTGGCTCTGGGATGCGTTTCTGCTTCTTCCTCATGAGAAACGGACTCCTTCCAGCAGGAGTTCACCTGTAGGTCACCTGTAGAAAACAATCTCAGGTGTTCTTCTAAGCTCTCACAGTCTCGTGATGTCTTATGGGGTGGTTGTGATTTGTTTGAAACAGTTGGTACGCTCAGTTTGGTTTTAGTAAATAACTACTTCCATGCAGCTATGTTCCGTGTCCTCAATTATGTTGTGGAATGGATCGTTTAGCCTGCTTTCACATTTGTTGCCTGAGCTAAGATCCTAAGGAAGATTTGACTAAACACAAAAGCCAAACTAATATTGACTGAACCGACTGACTGAGGCTTTAATCTGCAGCATTTGCAGAGCTCCCCTCAGAACGGAGTCTGCTCCCTTGGATGAAGTAGGGTTTACTTAGCATAAAGAACACAACATTCATTAAGTAGCAAGGAAACCTGAAAACTGAGATTGGAGCTGTCTGGGTGTCGGTAGGGTTTAGCTTTGCCTTTATGATATCACTGGAAAGCAGTCAATGTATTGAAATCCTTCGGAGGGCTGGCAGATTGTGGCTGATAAAAGTGACAGCGTTTGAAGCTCTCGCAAGGCTGATTTGCAGGGTGTTTGTGTAATTGGACCCAAAGCTGTGAGGCTGTTTGTTTAGACACTGGAACTTGTCTGGACCTGGGATGGAAAGCACCTGTAACCCTTTCTCCTTGCGCTGCTGCCGTTGCCTTTTGTCTCTGATTTGGTGGTTAGGGGCCAAAGAGCAGCGCTGTGCTTAAGGCTGCAGTGCTTTTGTCGCTCCGAGCACCGATGAGATTCTCTGACTAGACCCCCACTTGTTTGCTGAGTCTGAGAGAACAAGCAGTGTAAAGATTTGTGGGCTGTAGAAAGGCCTCGTCGAGACGCTAAATGGATATTAACGCGCTACACTCTGGGAATAACAATGCTAATAAGTGAGGTTTGCAGGGCACAGAGCTGCTCTTCACCTGTTTCTGCTCAGCATGAATCACAGCAGCTCGTGTTTACACTGGTTTCACTTGAAGTTCTGCTGATGGCATTATCTGCTCATTTACTTGGCTGTTAGAGTTTGGTATTAGCGGAATACAAATTAATAATTTGATTTTAGGACTATCTTCCTGGGAGATTAAGATAAACTAATAGAAGAGAAATTAATAGAACACAATGATTATTATTTGTATTTAAACTGTCAGTTTAGGAGCTGCCTGGAACCATCTGTCCCCAGCACAGAACAGCCCCGGCCTTGTCTCAGACAGGCCACTCCACAGCCCCAGTGCCGGCACCTCGAAACCTGAACCCAATACAGATTCCCACTGGAGATAACAGTGAAGATGTCATAAGCTTCCTATAGTCTCCATTAAAACATCTGACTTGGCATTTGTAAGGTTGCTTTTCGTAGGGCAGCTCTTAAATAATTAAAGGAACCAAGAGATAGAATACAGGGTTTAAAAAATGATCCCTGTGACAGATGGGCTCAGTGCTAGATTTAATAACAGCCCTAAGCTTTGGAGGCGTTCACCTGGGTGGCTGCAGAGTTACTCGGGTTACAAAGCAGGGCTGAAAAGCAAAATACAGGAGTGGAAATGTAGTGTTAAAGCATAAAAATGCCAAGCTTTGTCTTCTGCTGTGTGTTGGTTTGCAGACCTGGAAATCTTGTGGATATTGTTTCGTTTGACTTATTAATTGATTTCTCCTCTTATGGTTTTGTTTTCCCCAACAGAAAATATGAAGAAGCCCTGGAGCCCTGATTTACCAGCTGATAACCACTCATACAGTTCAGATCTCTCATCCATCCCAGACAGAGGAGGTGAGAAAGAATTAGCACCCAGTGGCCCTGAAGGGAGGAAGGACAGAGAGAAGAAACACACCAACTTCACTTTGTGTAACGTTTGTAACATCCAGCTGAACTCTGCTGCTCAGGCACAAATCCACTACAACGGCAAGTCCCACCAGAAGAGGTTAAAGCAGCTCAGCAATGGAAGTCTCAAAAGCGACAGCGGTAAGTGTTCAAGTCATTCCTCTTTGCCACACTTTGGTCTGAGAGCTGCAGCAAGGTGCAGCCATGTCAATGGATGGATGAGGCGAAGCGTATTTTTGGTGTAGACAACAGAGTCTGTGACGTCAAGGCAAAAGCTTCTGGGTGATTTCAGGTGCTTGGGGTCAACCTCAGCGTGAGCCTCTGGCAAAGAGCTAAAGGTTGTGGTGTTGCCCACGTTTGTGTTTCACGTTTGGTTCACGCGATGCCGCTGTTTCAGATTCTCCCTCGTTCTGTGGTCAGTTTGGCACCGTTCAGGATATCGCAGATTTCCGTCCGCGAGGAAGCTCGTGCGCGTTTGGGTCTGTGTTGGCGTTTGACGAGCGCAAGGTGGTCGCAAAGCTGAAACAAACACTTCACACAGAGCAAACACACTGCCGGGCTCTTTTCACTGCGGTTTGATCCTTTGGGGTTCGATCCACGGCTGGCATAAGTCTGTTTAAAGACTGTGGTCAGAGATGAAAGAAAAGCTGTTCTGAGTTTTGTATTAAGTGGAACAGCCTTTGTATTCGGGCGGGGGAGTTGGACCTGTCGAGGTCCCTCCCAGTCCCACATGCTCTGGTTCTGTGTGCACGGTGAAGTCAAGAGCAGCATTTCTCTCGTGCCACGCTGATATCTGTGCCACGCATGAGCAGCTCCCAGACTTATTCCGAGAGGTTTTGCTTACTTGCTTATCTGTCAGCCTGGCAGCTTTCCTGTGTGACACCTACTTGGCTCCTTCCGGGGGCAGAGCAGCCTCGGAGCAGCACGCCGTGCCGCCACAAAGACGTGAACCCCTTGTTTCTTGTGTAATTTCTTGGTACAGTGGTTTGTGATGACTTAGCAGGGCAGAGTGAGACATCAGCACTTCTGTTACTGAACTTTGTGTGCTTGGAAGTAACACAATTTTTCATAATCCTGCCTCCTCGTAATTGCATTTTATGTCCTTTAGAAAGGCTTCTGGCGCTGTTCCTCATGACACTCGGTGAGATGATCTTGCTGGTGACTTCTTTGCCTTTCCAACTGCTGTACATGCGGTAGCGAGGTGACAGGCATGTCAGGGGAGGTGTTGGATCAGTTGGGGTTCAAAAGAAGGCAAAATGGATTTTGTGGTTTGCCTGCCGTCGTTGCACCCCTTCTCACAAACCCAGCCTGGACGCTGTGGGAGGACGTGAGCTCTTGTGGGAAAGAGTTTATTCTGACTGCTGTAAGGCTCATAGAGCTACTGGAAAAGTAACTGTGGGTGCAAGTCTGCAGCAGCACCGGGACCAAAGCTGGTATTTGGAAGGCGTTATGTAAACCAGCATTTCCATTGTGCTTCCCTTGCTGTCCTCTGTAATACTTTACGTGACGTGTTAGGCAACAAGCAGAAAAGTGATGAGGGAGACAAGAGATGCCATGAGATCCACGGAACTCGTGTAGCCTTAGCAGTTGAGGGCCAAACAAATGTTCTTGTGACACACGGGAGCCAATGGCAGTAGTTAGTTCTTTGTCCAGCTCCTGGAACTCGTAGCCTCATCATGGCTACTAAGGACTGCCAGGATCGTCAGGTCCAGCCCTCATCCCAACAGCTCCCTAACCCCTACACCATGGCCTCAAGTGCTCTAGCTACCGACTTTTTAAAACCCCCCAGGGAGGGGACTCCACCAGCTCCCTGGGCAGCCTGTTCCAGTGCCCAACCACTCTCTCAGCAATGAACTGCTTCCTAATACCCAGCCTAAACCTCCCCTGACATAACTTGAGGCTGTTTCCCCTCATCCTACTATTAGTGATTTGGGAGAAGAGTCAGTCCTTTCAGAGGAAGAGGACTGCATAGGACACTGAGTACTGGACCAGGTCTTCAGACAAAGGATATTTCTCAATCAGAAGAGGGTTTTCTGTTAGTTTCCTGGGTAACGAGTGTTGTTGGGTCAGCTTGAGATGTCTCTGGAAGTCATGTCTCTTGCAAACTACTTTTCTTTTTCTAATGTCGTGCTCTGTGGCAGAGCCTGATGGCCAGTTAACAGTAAATCTGCTATGAAGGCTCCAGTTTGTGGGCTGCAGATGCCAGTGTTTTGTAAAGAAGCCCAGCAGGTTCCTTCTGGGTGTCCTGTAATACCCCCCAAGTGTCAGAGCTGATGATCTCTGGACAAGTAGGACTGGCTGTGGGCAGTGTGTTGTCACTTCCACTGTTCCCAGACGTAAATCTTTCTCGTGACTTGAAAGCACTTGTCTGTTTTTATCATTCTCCTACTCCAGCTAGTGACCCGTTAGCGCAGCTTCCGCTGTGAAGAGCGCTTCTGTATGCAGAGCAGGCTTTTAACGCGCTGCTTGTGTTTGCTGACTTCAGTTTTAAATTATCTTCAGACACGTAATACCCACAGCGTATGGCATCAGAGTTCAGCAGAAAGGGGAGACTGACGGTGGCCGTGGGCAACCAATTCTTTGCTGTGAGGCTGCTGAGATCCCCAAGGCATCTCAGGAAGTGTTGAAGGTCAGCTTGGCTGGGACCCCGAGCAACGTTCTGTAGCGAAGGTGTCCCTGCCTGTGCAGGGGGGTTGGCACCAGATGATCTTTAAGGTCCTTTCCAGCCCTGGCCTCTCTCTGATTCTGGCTATTCTGTGCTATTAAGATATCCCTACTGCATCAGACAAAACCACACATCTTCCTTTATTTGAATTCCTTGGAAAACTGTCTCCACGATACTTTCTTTGGCCAGCTAACTGCGGATATTGAGTGTCATCATCAAAAGCTCCAGTGATCAAGCATAGCTGATCTCCAGAGTTCTGCAGAAAGGGCTTGTCACCACAACTTACTGTTTGTGACTCCCCAAGGACTTCTGGCTAATGTGTTCTGACAGAGCTCTCCGCGCTCTGCGGTTCACCTGATGTAGATGTGATGCCATTACGATGTGGTGGCTGAGGCAGCTTGTGCAAACACGGAACGGCAGGAGTCAGGAGTTCATAGTGCTCTTCAGAACACAAGGGGGGGTGGGAATCAAAGGGTGTCTGCTCCCTCATTTATATTCCTTTGAAGACAAACCACAGCGTTCCTGAGACCAAAGCAGACTGAAATCTGCAGGCTAAGCACAGCCCAGATTCCCGAGTGTGCTCCAGCTCGTTACTTTCTGTACACAATGAGGTGTCCAAAGCTCCTTCTGGCAACTGTAAGGTCAAAAGCCATCCACTGTGGCCCAAAGAAACCCTACAGAAAAGACTGGGTGTTACTGAAGGCAGCGGTCAGGCAGACTCCTCATAGCATGTGTGGTGCTACCTTCTTGCTCTCTACAGCTGCTGAAAAGGAGGTCGTAAGGAGGCTGGTGCTGCTCTCTCCTCCCTAATTACTAGTGATAGGATGAGGGGAAATAGCCTCAAGTTGCATCAAGGGAGGTTTAGACTGGATCTTAGGAAGAAGTTCTTCACTGAGAGACAGGTTGGGCACTGGACCAGGCTCCTTTGAGGTAGCTGTAGAGAGCAATAAGGTCTCCTCTCAGCCTCCTCTTCTCTAGAATTAGCCAGAATGCCATTAAGAAGTTAATTAGGGTGCCTAATATTTGTATTCATTTTGCTACCAGAGTGGCTGCGTAATCTATTAGTAATATAAATCCGTTGATTTATGAAAATAAACGTGTGTGTGTGCATGTGCACACACAGAGGGCTTTTAATGATTTACTGAGGTAACGTGTAAATCTCTGCTCCTTTACGTTTGCTGGCTGGAAAGTGAAGAATTCCTGCCCTTTAAGTGTTCAGCTCTTGTAGAGGTCACAGTAAGTCTCTGAATCTCCCACTCCGGGTTCTTCACAGGCCATTCATTTGCAGTCCTCATTTAAATCCAGCAATAGCTCAGTGGGCCCTGCGCTCTCTGCGTTCGCTCACACCTGGTGTGCTGTGCCACAGGAGCTCTGCGCGCGCTGCGGATCGGCTCAGATTCACGAGCGGTCGGAGCTGGCTCCCGTTTCAGCTTAGGCCAAATCTCTATTTGCTCTTGGCGTAGAGAGCATTAAAGAAAGCAATTATTTGGGGATGAGGAAAGGCCAGGAAGGACTGACAAGAAAGGATTTATTCTGGCTTTCGAAAGAACACCGATGGATCAGGCTTTGAGGCTTACCGAGGGACGTAGCTGAACCTATCTGCAGAGTGAGAGGTGAGGATTTGAAATGAGTGTTGGGTTTCTGTTAAATGCCCTCGGCGCCAGCGCTCTTTCTCTTGTTCCTGACAGAAACCACAGAGCCAGGTCTTAGATGTGAGTGGTAGTAACTTCACACTGTCCTGCAAACGCGGCACAGAAACTCACGGTAGCGCTCTCGGAACGCAGCGTCACCCAGAATCATTGAGCGTGGAAAAGCTCTCTGAGCTCGCCCAGCCCGGCACCTAACATCACCACAGCAGTCACACCTCCAGGGACGGGGACTCCCCCACTGCCCTGGGCAGTCCAGTCCAGGCTCTGATCACCCTTTCTGTGAGGAAGGGCTTCCTGACCCCCAACCTAACCCTCCCCTGGCAGCTTTGGGCTTTCGTCCTGTCACTGTAGTTGCCTGAGAGAAAAGCCTGACCCCCACCTGACTACAACCTCCCTTCAGACAGTTGATAGAGAGGGAGAAGGTCCCCCCCAAGTCTTGTCTTCTCCAGGACAAACACCCCCAGGTGCCTCAGCCTCTCCTCGTAAGACGAAGTGTTTGTTCACCCCTTTCAGGGGAAAGCACCAGAGCCCAGGGACTGCAGGTACTCTGTCTGCTGCTGTATGAATTGGTTGGTGCCACCTTCTCATCTGGCAAAGGATTTGATAGTCCAGCAGGTGTTTTCTGGTAATAGCTTGCCATAGTGATGGGGAGATTCAGTGGCTCAATAACACTTCCCAGCCAGCCTGCATGCTGCTGTGGAACGTGAGACCTCAGTTTCCTGACTTGCAGCAAACTCTGCAGTGAGGGGCAACAACAGCCAGAATAAAGGAGATCTGATCCGTGTCTCCATTTCCACGGCTCGCTTTTCTTCTGGCATTTACAGTGCACCTGCCCACTCGCCGTATCGCCGTCAAAAGCTGTGGGGCATCTATTTCTTTAGCTGCAGCTCCCTGACTGCAATAACAGAGATCCTTTTTTAACCTTCTGAAAGCAATATGACAAAACTTCTTTGTGTTCAAGGATTTTTTTTAGCTTTAATAAGTTCTCTCTGGTAATGCTTTCTGCTTCTTTGGTTTGTACTGCACTGGAGAACTTTGCCTTCGCAGCAGACCCGCTCTCATCAGATGCTGAAGAGAACTGTGTTTATATTGATAGATTTTCTAGGACTACAAATGGAATATTGGGCTCTGCTTCTTTCCCCAGCCTTGAGACAGGAATGGTTTATGAATCCACCTGCACGTCTGCTGAAGCTTATTCGTCTGTGAATTTGAGGTGGAGGATTTTCTTATTTGTAAAAAATGAAACAGAACACCCCCCCCCCCCCCCCCACGCCCCCCCCCCCAACCC
>VXBP01008420.1:0-33524 GCA_013400115.1 Rhinopomastus cyanomelas | reverse complement strand
CCCAAATGCCCAGAACAATTAAACCCTCCAAATGAAAGTTCAGGATGTTTTTTAACTCTGAAAAAGTGACTCATTTTTAATCATTTTAGAGCATCAGAATAGTTTACAGCATAGAGATCATGTTGGGCTGTGCACATTGTGTTCAACATGATAACGTTACAGCTACGTGACCTCACAGAATCACAGAACATCAGGGACTGGAAGTGACCTTGAAAGATCATCCAGCCCACAGCAGGGTCACCTAGATCCAGTCGCACAGGAACATGGCCAGGCAGGTTTGAAAGATCTGCAGAGAAGCAGACCCCACCACCCCCCTGGGCAGCCTGTTCTAGTGCTCACCAGGAAGAAGGTCCTTCTCGCATTGATGTGGGACCTCCTCTGTGTTCCAGCGCACACTTGTTGCCCCTTGTCCTGTCACTGGGTGCCCCTGAGCAGAGCCTGGCTCCATCCTCCTGACACCCGTCCTTTCCATATTTATAAACATCCATGAGGTCACCCCTCAGGTTCCTTTTCTCCCAGCTCCAGAGCCCCAGCTCCCTCAGCCTTTCCCCAGCAGGGAGAGGCTCCCCTCCCTCCACCATCTCTGTGGCTCTGCCCTGGGCTCCCTCCAGCAGTTCTGGCACTGAGGGGCCCACAACTGGACAAAGTATTCCAGATGTTGTGTCTCCAGGACAGAGCAGAGGGTGAGGAGCACCTCTGTTTCCCATTAATGCTTAATTTACAAGATCTGGAAGTTACACGGTGCGTGCTACTTTTCTGAAGTCGAGCTGACCTCGCCAGTGCTGAAGGCACGCACCAAGAACTTGCGGTCACACACCAGCTTGTGCCAGTGGGCTGTGGTGCCGTTTGCTCGCGCCAGCCCCGTGCAGCGCTGCTGTCTGAGAACTGTCCGGTGTTGCCTGCAGCCTTCAGTGCCCGTCGGTGTCTTTCCGTCGCCGGCTCACAGCGCCACGCTCGCACAGGCCATTGAGCTGCAATGGCTGCAGAGATGGGAAAGCCATCTGCAGGCGCTATTAATATCATTCTGCAGCGTGTGGATTTCTACCGGCGTTTGCTAACAGCTGTGTGAGCAAAGACCTTTTGATTCACTTCCTTTATATCTAATTTTACACGAGCAGCTTCCTCCCCCTGGTTTAAATTCCTGTCGGCTTTAGGTAACACTTCCCAGAGCAACCGGGCTGGGGAAGGAATAGAGGGACAGTCTGAGCAGAAGAGGCTGAAGGGAGCTGGGGGTGTTTTGCCTGGAGGAGAGGAGACTCAGCAGGGACCTTCTCCCTCCCTACAACTACCTGAAGGGAGATTGCAGTCAGGTGGGGGTCAGGCTCTTCACCAGGGCAACCAGTGCCAGGATGAGAGGGCAGGGCCTGAAGCTGCCAGGGGTGGCTTGGGTTCGATGTCAGGAAGCCCTTCCTCATGGAAAGGGTGATCAGAGCCTGGACTGGACTGCCCAGGGCAGTGGGGGAGTTCCCATCCCTGGAGGTGTGCAAGCTCAGTCTGGCTGGGGGCCCCTAGTGCCCTGGTCTGGGTGATTGTGGTGATGTTAGGTCATGGGCTGGGCTTAATGACCTTAGAGATCTTTTCTAGCCTTGATAATTCTGTGAAAATATCAGTCACATCATCTTAAGAAAATACTTTCCAAGCATCCAGTGAGATCTTTGAACTGGAAAGTTCTGTATTTACATTCCTTCTCACTAATTGAAAATCAACACCATTTGTTTCAGCTTTATTGCTGGCCATAGCTTCTGAGAAGTTTGAGTGCTGCTGTACGGCACCCTTGGTTCACTTGTCTTTGGTTCTCCTGGAAATGAACCGCACGATTTACTGTAGAAGTTGTACTCAGATGCTATTTATTGAAAGATATAAAAATACTCTTGTGTTGTCTTTGATGCTCCTGTGGTGTGCTTACTGCTCGATGTGTGAGATTAGTATGGAGGTGATAAAAACGCCTTCTAATTAAATACAAGGTTGTGCAAAGCTAGAGCAGGCGCAGTGTTTAATGATTAGTTGTTGCTGCAGATTATGCATCACAGAATCGCTGAGGTTGGAAGAGACCCCAGGGATCATCAGGTCCAACCACCAGCCCCACTCTACAAGGTCACCCCTAAACCAGATCCCCCAACACTGCCTGCTTTTGTGGGGTATGGCCATGAGGCTTGGAGGCAGTGTAGTGTTTCAGCTGAGTGCCCCTGCTGCTTCTTCAGCACCGTTTGTAATAAAGCTTCTGCACTTAGTAGCAGGTTCTTAATCATTTGGTTTCTAATACTAGTTAACAGCGAGAAGAAGGAAAGTCCTTTCTCTGAAGCTGTGTTGTGTTCACCTTAAGAAAGCCTGTCCCTCTGAAAACCAGTTACTGTAGCAGGGTACCTTACATAGATACACCAGACGGTTTAGGGTTGGAAGGGGCCTCCAAGGGAACTCCCCAGCTCAAGCAGGATCATAAAACCTAAGACAGGTTACTCAGAACTGCATCCAGATGGGTCCGAAAAGTCTCCAGAGAAGGAGACTTCACAATCTCCCTGGGCAGCCCCTGCCAGGGCTCTGGCACCCTCACTGGGAAGCAGGTCCTTCTCACACTGATGGGGAACCTCCTCTGCTCCAGCTGACACCCGCTGCCCTGTGTCCTATCACTGGGTGCCCCTGAGCAGAGCCTGGCTCCATCCTCCTGACACCCACCTTCCACATATTTATAGATGTTAATGAGAACAGCTTCGAGATGCTGTCTTGGCCGGCTTTGCCTTTGTGTAGATGAAATGCTGTGATCCTGGACAGGCAGCCTTTGGTGACCCGTATGCTAACACTTGCTGGCCAGAAGCAGTCCTGCTTACAGAGGAGTCTAATCGCCTTCCTTGGCAGTGATTGCCGTCTTATGACACCAGTGATCGCTGCCAGCAGTGCTCAGGGGACGGGTTCACGCGAGTTCAAGGCGTTTTCGAATCGCTCCAGAAAGCTCTGCCCTGCGTGCTGTCACTTGAAGTGTGTTTTTCGTGGAGGTGATCTCACTGGTCTTGCCAGCTTCGAGAGGTGACCAACAATCACGGTTGGGGAACCGCTGGGTTTTGTTCCCTAGCCCCGGGGCAGCTGCTCCGAGGGTTGTGGAAGCAGATGCATAAGACACACCGGAGACTTCCTCTCTCTGTAGTCCTGCTTTCTTCTTCTAGCAGGATCCTTTCATGGTTTATGGTCCATTGTTCCTGCTCTGTGCCTGTAACCTCTGTGAGTGTTGTTGTGCCATTGCTGCTTAAGCTTTTCTCAAATGCAAGTCGCACTTCTGCTGTGATACCGCTCCCAGTACGTTTGGGATCTACCTTTTCAAAAGGATGCGTTCAGTTGCTGCTGGCGGTGTGTAGCTAATGGGGCTGTGAATGCCAGGACCCTCCGGGGCAGCACTTAGGTTTTAAGGAACAAAAGAAACACCCCAGCAAAACCAACAGAAGCTCCTTATCGGGGGACTTTAGTTCTCTGCAAACATTGCCAGAACATTGCTCCATTTACTGCAGGAGTCCATGGGTTACAGAAGAGGGAGGAGGCTAAAGGATTGAACTCGGGGTCTGATTTTGAAAGCTAAGAGGAGCTCCCTGCTGAGCTGGCCTGAGTAAATATTTGTACTCGGATGTTTTTATTTACAACAGACTCTTAAACAGCGGCATCCACACCTACTCGGGCTGATTCGTTCTTTACTCCTTCCGTTTCATCATTCTCTAGCTGGTCACTCACAGAATCGCCTCCTCCGGGGATGGGGACTCCCCCACTGCCCTGGGCAGCCCAGTCCAGGCTCTGATCACCCATGAGGAAGGGTTTCAACCTCACCCGCCCCTGGTGCAACCTCAGGCCCTGCCCTCTCGTCCTGACACTAAAACTTGGTGGATTCCGTGACGGCTGTGGATGCAAAGCTGAACACTTGTGGTGTTCAGTGAGGGGTGCCAGCTGGCAGGCAGGTGCTCCCAGGAAATCTTCCCTGGCCAGGGCTCTGGAGCGGACCCCTCTGGTGTGCGATGCCGTGATGCGGTCGCGCCGGAGCGCCGTGTGCAGTTCAGCATCCGTGAGAGGGCACTGCAGCTTGCCTTGCGGGTGTGCGGGAGCGAGCAGCGACGCGGAGCTGAAGCCCGGCTTAGCTGTTTGGTGCCAAAACCAAGGCACGGCGCTTCTGCTCGTGTCGAAACATGCACAAGTGGAAGCATGCAGAGACCTCCCAGTAAGGTGCTACCAGTACAAACTCTGCAACAACTCACGAAAGAACATAGGATGGGTTTGCAGTATTGTCTGTGTTGTATTGCTGGACACAAGCGGCAACCTGTGTGGCCAGCCGGAGTAAGGAGGTGGTTGTCCCCCCACACTCAGCACTGGAGAGGCTGCTCCGTGAGCACTGGGGCCAGGTTTGGGCACTTCAGCGCAAGGGAGACATCGAGGGGCTGGAGTGAGGGCAGAGGAGGGCAACGAAGCTGGGGAGGGGCCCGGAGAAGAAACCTGAGGAGAGATGGAGACAGTTGAGGCTGGTTAGTTGGAGGAAGAGGAGGCTGAGCGGATACTTCATCGGTCTCTGCAGGTCTCTGAAAGGACCCTGCAGAGATGTTGGTGCTGGGCTCTTCTCATAGGCCATTAGTGACAGAAGCAGAGGGGAGGGTCAGACTGGCCATCAGGAAGAAATTCTTTCTGGTCAGGCCCTGGGATGGGCTGCCCAGGGTGGGGGTTGAGCCCCATCCCTGGATGTTTCAAAGTCACTTACATGTAGTGTTGGGAACCCGGTTTAGGGGTGACCTTGCAGAGTGGGGTTGATGGTTGGACTTGCTGATCCCGGGGGTCTTTTCCAACCTGAATGATTCTGTGCTACCAACATTATTTGGGCACTTACATTTAACTCTTTTATCTTAACATGTCAAGGTTAGGAGTGGTTTATGTTTATCAGAATCAAAGTGAAACAAATGCATCAAAACCCACTGCCCTTCCTGCCCCCCTTTCTATCCCCCTAGCATCAGTCAGGCAGAATAAAACAGTGAGTTTGACTTTTCCTTGTTCTTTGTGAGTTCAGGAAAGCAGTGTTGAAATGCAAAAGCTAACAGTCTGACGCTGTAAATTTAAATTGCAGTAGCAGCTGCAGGACTAGTTTTTCTACGTGAGCAAATTAAACTTAATAACATGCCCCCCAAACCCCCAAGGGCTGCCTTAGCAGCACCAGGCAGAAGCAATTTCCATATGCTGGGGCTTGAAAGAGTTCTGCTGAGGTGCAATTGAAGACAGTGCTAGGATTTTTTTCCTGATGGTTTCCTGTATCAGCTCTCCTGAGAGGATGTTAAAGTGCTGAAGCTTAAAGGCTTCCATGTTTTTGAGAGCCAGGCGGCTATCTAACATCAGAGCGTTGTTTGTGCGCCGACCCAACTGCTTCAATTACCAGTTTATCACTGGGGAGTAGTAATGGAATTTAAAGTCTGAAGATAGATCTGAGCTCTTACTGTCTACAAGAAAATTCATGATTCTGTTAGGATCGTGTAGATGCTACAGGATTTAACCCCACCGCTGTGGGTAGCCTTCACTCATGTGCCTCTGTAAATCCCATCACAGCTGCGGCATTACCCGCTCTGCTCTGCGCTGCAGGAGAGGACTGAAATCTGTGTAGGAACAGTGGTGGTTGTGTCACTGCTCCTAATAATTTAATACTATAAAATCACAAAAAACTTCACTGACGCCCAAGAATCACATTGTTGTCCCTTGAGAAGGTGAAACACACGTAAAGGACATGGAACTGCTGGAGAGAGCCCAGCACAGAGTCATGGAGATGATGGAGGGAGGGGAGCATCTCCCTGATGAGGAAAGGCTGAGGGACTTGGGGCTCTTGAGCTTTGAAAAAAAGAGCCTTAGGGGTGACCCCATGGATGTTGGTAAATATGTGAAGGGTGGGTGCTAGGAGGATGGAGCCAGGCTCTGCTCAGGAGCACCCAGTGACAAGACAAGGGGCAGCGGGTGTGAGCTAGTGCAGAGGAGGTTCCATATCAATGTGAGAAGGACCTTCTTGGCAGTGAGGGTGCCAGAGCCCTGGCAGGGGCTGCCCAGGGGGTTGTGGAGTCTCCTTCTCTGGAGACATTTCAAACCCTCCTGGACTGTTCCTGTGCAACTGGACCTGGGGGATCCTGCTGGCAGGGATTTGGAAGGGATGGTCTTTTTTGAGGTCCCTTCCAATCCCTGATGCTCTGTGATTCCGTGTGTAGGTGTGTGACCTCATGTGTTTTTAACATGATGCGAAAGCATTAGCAGTGCTGGCCCAGCATTTTTGACTTGGTTTTGTGTCTTCTAGTGGTTTTTACTTCAGGATGACAGTTTTACTCGGCCTTCAGAATTACAGTTCTGTGTGCAGCGTGTTCGCCACGCTTTTATCCTGGCTGGCACGCCAGCCTCTGTGCGTGGCACGCCAGCCTCTGTGCGTGGCACGCCAGCCTCTGTGCGTGGCACGCCAGCCTCTGTGCGTGGCACGCCAGCCTCTGTGCGTGGCACGCCAGCCTCTGTGCGTGGCACGCCAGCCTCTGTGCGTGGCACGCCAGCCTCTGTGCGTGGCACGCCAGCCTCTGTGCGTGGCACGCCAGCCTCTGTGCGTGGCACGCCAGCCTCTGTGCGTGGCACGCCAGCCTCTGTGCGTGGCACGCCAGCCTCTGTGCGTGGCACGCCAGCCTCTGTGCGTGGCACGCCAGCCTCTGTGCGTGGCACGCCAGCCTCTGTGCGTGGCACGCCAGCCTCTGTGCGTGGCACGCCAGCCTCTGTGCGTGGCACGCCAGCCTCTGTGCGTGGCACGCCAGCCTCTGTGCGTGGCACGCCAGCCTCTGTGCGTGGCACGCCAGCCTCTGTGCGTGGCACGCCAGCCTCTGTGCGTGGCACGCCAGCCTCTGTGCGTGGCACGCCAGCCTCTGTGCGTGGCACGCCAGCCTCTGTGCGTGGCACGCCAGCCTCTGTGCGTGGCACGCCAGCCTCTGTGCGTGGCACGCCAGCCTCTGTGCGTGGCACGCCAGCCTCTGTGCGTGGCACGCCAGCCTCTGTGCGTGGCACGCCAGCCTCTGTGCGTGGCACGCCAGCCTCTGTGCGTGGCACGCCAGCCTCTGTGCGTGGCACGCCAGCCTCTGTGCGTGGCACGCCAGCCTCTGTGCGTGGCACGCCGCAAACACGAATTGCATCCGCGCAGCCTTTGATCGAGGTGGCTCCTGATCCATCGGCGCTACTGAGGCTTGTGTTTGGAGTGCCGAGACATCGAAGGGTGTCTGTGGAGCACCTGCTAGCTGTGCGTGGAGCAGCCTCTGCAGAGCCTCTTCTGTGCCTTTGAATTCTGTATCCCACCCAGACAGGACACCGAGGGGAAGATGAAAGAGGCAAACAGCGTTTCCCTGGGTGATTTCATCTGGGCTGCTGAAGTTCGAAAGTAGTTCAGGAGAGACTTTGTACTTCTGGCTGTGAATGACAGATGTGCAGATAACGCGGGCTTCAGATAACGCTCCGATCAACGATCGACGGGAGCGTGTTTGACTCTGTGACAGCACCAGAGGAAATTGGTGGGAAATGCTGTGTAGGACAGGCTTAGATAAAACCCCGAGAGATACATTAAAAGCACTAATCTCAAATAAATAGTCAGAATGGAATCGATGACTGTTGCTGATAAAGAGGCTTGGATGTGGTGTTGGGGATCTGGTTTAGGGGTGAACTTGTGGAGTAGGGTTGGTGGTTGGACTCCATGACCCCAAAGATCTCTTCCAGCCTGAATGATTCTGTGGCAAATTATTTGTTGGATCTACACGTCTAATATGTGAAAAAACTGTCTCAAGTTAAGTGTTGTGTTTTCTCAGATTTTAAATGAATGTGAAAACCTACTGGTTTTCATCATCCTCAGCTTTAGCAGCACTGCTGCAGTGCCCAAGGTTGTCTGTGTTAGAAACTTGGTGTTTGGGGGGGATGGAGAAGAACCAGCAGATTGAAATCATAGGCTAGTTTTTCATTCTGGCTCCAATCAAGAAAAACCTATACTTTCTAGTCATCTTTTCTCACTGAAATGCTGACTTCTCTATTGAGAGTGTCTGTTTTTCCCAGAGCTACAGCAGCTTCAAAGGGTTTGTCAGCTTTAGCACAGCTTGGGTGGAAACAGCCAATACTGTGTGGAATATTTGTGCAGCCTTTCAGATTCCCCATGGAGCCAAACACATTTGCTGTTTTATATGCAAATGCGAGAGCGATAATGAAATGAAAAGAGATAGTGGCGCAAAATACATCCTTCATGTGGCTTTGCACTGAATATTTCAAAGCACTGCCAGTCATCACTGAATGGAAGTGCAGGACGGAGCCCTGGAAGGGGCTGCCCAGGGGTGCTTCGGAGTCTCCTTCTCTGGAGATGTTTAAAACCCACCTGGACATAGAATCACAGACTCCTTCGGGTTGGAAAAGACCCCTGGGATCATCGAGTCCAACCATCAACCCTGCTCTGCAAGGTCACCCCTAAACCAGATGCCCCAACAACACATCTAAGTGTCTTTTAAACTCATCCAGGGATGGGGACTCGGCCACATCACCACATGTTCCTGTGTGATCTAGGGGATCCTGCTGTGGCAGGCGGATGGGACTGGATGAGCTTTGGAGGTCCCTTCCAATCCCTGGTGTTCTGTGATTCTGTGACCAAATGCAGGACCATTAATTCCATTCCAAGCTGAATGGGAGCCAATCACTTTTTCAACTGTTTTTAGTAGCTGTTTTTACTTTTATGTTATGATGCAGCATTATTGAACCAAAAATGGTTGACTATGAGGATTGCTTGGAGCATTTTGGAATTCTTCTCTCTCTGTATAAATTCCAGGTTCACTTCCTGATGCAGAACTCGTGAGCAATTCTGGCAGCAAACCAGTAGAGAAAAGTGGTTGCTGAGACTGTAGTGGCTCCATGTAGGAGCACGTGGAAATGGAAAGGTAATTTTTTTCAGAGGCAATGCTCTTGCTGAGGAGAAGCGATCTGAATCGATTCGATAAATACTTTTTTCATCATATTCCACTTAAATTGGAGCAGTCCACTCCCTCACTGTTGAAGTGGCGCAGCTCAGCACAGCACTGGCGCTTGCAGTTTCACTTTGCTAAGTGCAGCTTTGCTTTTTGGTGAGTTCTGCAAACACTTCAGGAATTCCATGGGGAAGGAGAACCAGTGGAGAGCACCTCGAGCTGCCAGCAAAAGGTTTAGAAAGCAAAAAAATGACTGTTACTCTGGGCTGGGACTGGTTTGTCTGCTCCATTTTCTCTCCTGTTGTGCCAAGGGTTTGAGTGAGCTGCTTTGAGTGAGCTTGAACAGGAACTTGATGTCCCTGGTGAGGAGAATGAAAGCCAGGAGCATCTCTACGTAGTCAGGCAGCTCACCCAGGAGAGAACTGTGCCGCTGGAGACGGAAGCATTGCTTAGGGAGGGAAATGTGAGCCCCACGTGGAACGGGAACAGTAATGAGCAAAATGGAGTTCAGAGAGCTCTGTAAGTTTTCTCTCCCTGTTGCAAAAAGTAATGAAGGAAAATCTAGTTTGAGTAGTTCCCTCTGGAACTGAGGGGCCCAGAACTGGACACACTATTCCAGATGTGGTCTCACCTCCCTTCTTATCCACCCCAGGATGCCACTGGCCTTCTTGGCCACCAGGGCCCATTGCTGGCTCCTGGCCATCCTGCTGGCCACCAGGACCTCCAGGTCCCTGTCTCCTCTGCTGCTCTCCAGCTGGTCAGTCCTCAACCTCCACTGGTTCCTGGGGCTGTTCCTGCCCAGACACCAGGCTCTACACTACCCTTGTTATAGCCGATTCAATGTCTCCCCGCCCTGCTTTTGTCTCCTCTTTCTCAGACACAGACTAAGGAAGGTTTTGGGTTGTCTCTGGCACAAGAAGTTTGCGGGGAGAGGGGCTGTGGGAGAAGCAGGGGCAAAGCAGCTCTGTCCTGTTCCGCTTTGAAGGGCGTTGTCGTCCTGGCGCGGTGACCGGACCGCGCTTGCTGCCCGAGCCCTGCGGAGCCCTCTCTGCCAGAGGCTGCCTGACTTCAGCGCGAGGGCGGCGGTTTGCTCTTGTTCCATACTCCGGGCGTTTCGGGAACCGTGAAGCAACTGCCCATAAATACGCGTGAGCAGTCGTACGTGGCTGCCTGGAGGGGTCCGTCCGTGCAGACAGATTGGCCAGAGTCCTCCCCTCCTTTATTAACGAGCGGCTTTCAGAGGCTGCCTGCGTGTTTGGCAGAGCTGGGAGCTCTGCTCTGGGGGCTGCTCACATGTCGGAGAACAGGTGACCCGCGCGCCTTTCGCTTGTAAATTACCAGCAAACTGTGGTGTCACCCAGTGTATATTTAGCCAGCGACAGTCGGCCGTGTCCCTAACACTTTTCAGTTCTCTTCAACAATCTCTGCCTGACGCTGGCATTGCTGTTGCTTAGGGGGTTGTTTGTGTGGCTCGGCTGTGGGGTTGTTGTCACGGGATCGCTGAAGTGTTGGGGCTGGCAAAGACCTCCGAGCCCATCAAGCCCAGCCTAGCACCTAACATCACCAACCCGCAGGATCACAGAATCACTCTGGTTGGAAAAGATCCCTGAGATCATCAAGTCCAACCATCTACCCTACCTTCCAAGTTCATCCCTAAACCAGATCCCTCTACACATCATCCAAATGAGCTTTAAACACACCCAGGGCACCGATTGCTGTGTCCAGTCTTTTCTTGAACACCTCCAGGGATGGGGACTCCAGCACTGCCCTGGGCAGTCCAGTCCAGTGGCTGATCACCCTTTCTGTGAGGAAGGGCTTCCTAACATCCACCAGTGGTGCAGGTGCAGCTTCAGGCCCTGCCCTCTCTCGTCCTGTGGCTAGTTGCCTGGGAGAAGAGCCTGACTGCACCCTCCCTTCGGAGGTTCCCCCTTTTCTGGCCCAAGTAATCTTGGTTTGTTTAGAATGTTTTCAAACAGAGCTTCCATCTTTGCGCTCTTTTCTGTGCTGTTTCACAGGAACTCTCTGATGGGGACAGTCCTCCTGTATTTGCATAAAGTAACGATTGTTAATTAGGCCCAACCCGCTAGCAAGGAGAGCACTCAGAGCTTGCTAACGAAGGGTGCACACAGGGAGGCACAGGGAGATACAGAGCTGCTATCAGCCCGAGCAGATGAGCTCCTTATCTCTCGGCTGACTTCTGAAATACTGAATCAGACTGACAGGAACTTTTGGGAAGCAGTGCAACAATCTCCTCTGCTTTGTGGGTCAGCGGTGGAAAGAACTTGCCTGGTGGAGCCCATGGCTTAATTCCCTGTGGAATCAGCTGCTTAACTCTCTTGAAGTGATGCCAGTGGCTATCGTTTGGTGGCTGGTGTTCCAGGAAACAGAAACACGGATGCCAAGACCCGCTAACGTCCCCGGACTGTGACCAAGTGTCACACAACATCGCAGAATCACAGAACATTGGGGATTGGAAGGGACCCAGAAAGATCATCCAGTCCAATCCCCCACGGCAGCAGGATCCCCGAGATCAAGCGATGCTATTTTAAGGGGTGATGTGTCTAGCTCCAGTGTCGGGGAACCTGTCTTCTCCATTTGTGTACCAGTCAAAACATTTCATCAGAGAGTTCAGGTGATTCAGGCACCGCGTTATCTCTGTAAGAGTATTAGGTGTTGGAAACACAGGCGGTTCCACATCAGTCTGAGGGGGACCTTCTTCACGGTGAGGGTGCCAGAGCACCCAAAGGGGCTGCCCAGGGGGCTTGTGGAGTCTCCTTCTCTGGAGATGTTTCAGACCTGTCTGGACATGCTCCTGTGCCACTGGGTCTAGGGCATCCTGCTGTGGTGGGGGAATTGGACTGGATGGACCTTCCAGTCCCTACTGTTCTGTGATTCTGTGCAGAGGCTGTCCAAGACATTGGAATGGACTGCCCAGGGAGGCAGTGGACTCCCCATCGCTGGAGGCATTTAAGGCTGGATGTGGCACTTAGTAGCCTGGTCTGGCCAATGTGGTGATGTTAGGTCATAGGCTGGGCTGGATGAGCTCGGGGGTCTTTTTGAGCAACAGTGATGCTGCGATTCTGTGCTGCTGGGTTTTGCTTTCTTTCCCACTGTGTCATGGTTTTAAAAGTGCTTGTGCAAAGGGATTTCTGTTGGTATGATTTGATTTTCGTGGTATTCCTCTTTTTCTCCTAAAACTCCACTTTCTTGAAGTTATTTTGCTTCCCTGTGTGCTGTCACAGTAAAGGTGCTCTACTCCTTGTATTTGAGATGCAGGAGAAGATACCCTGCGTGCAGACAGCTGCTCGTACTTCTCCAAACTCAATTGCAAGCGTATCACACTGTCTCTTCCTGCCGTGTCCATCGCTGGCAATGAATTCAGTGCTGAGATAATCCAACTTCAATTGTCCAAGTGCTTCATTTTATCTGGCGTCCTAAGTTTTCGTGTGTTTGTTGCAGCCATGCCAAGAAATGGATAGCACAGCACTTGTGTTTGTCCAGGTGATAACAGGAGTCCACAAACATTTGTGTTTGTTATATATAAATACAACTTTAAAATGCGAATTTACGCGTGCTGAGCAGAAAATGGTCCTGGATGTGGGCTGTTGGTGACTTTGTACAGAATCATAGATCATTAGGGGTTGCAAGGGACCTCGAATGATCATCTCATCCAGTCCCCCTGCCACAGCAGGATCACCCAGATCCAGTCACACAGGACCATGACCAGGAGGGTTTTAAATGTCTCCAGAGGAGGAGACTCCACAACCCCCCTGGGCAGCCCCAGCCAGGGCTCTGGCACCCTCACTGGGAAGAGGGTCCTTCTGAGATTGATGTGGAACCTCCTCTGTCCCCACTCACACCCGCTGCCCCTTGTCCTGTCATTAGACAGCACTGAGCAGAGCCTGGCTCCATCTTCCTGACACTCACCCTTCACTTATTTATAAACATTGAAGGGGTTACCCCACAGCCTCCTTTTTTTGCAAGCTCAAGCGCCCCAGCTCCCTCAGCCTTTCCTCATCAGGGAATCTAGGAGTTCCTTGGTACGTGGGGCTGAAGTTCAACTGCTTAACGTCCCACTGTATGAGGAACCATTTCTCTTCCATGCAGTCTTACTGCTGGCTTCCTTTGAATTGTCCTCTGACTTGTGTTGGAAGAAGCAACAAACAGTCAGACTCTATTTTTGGAAGGACAAGCTTTCTTCTGACTGTATCCTAGGCTGCACTTTGGATACTGGGGATGCAAAGAGAGCTAAACATCCTAATCTTTTGTAATTATAGATGTCCTCACACTATCTCCATGAATTAGAGTGCTGTTGAGTCGAGGCACTGATACGCTTGTCTCTCAGCTTTTAGGATGCCTGGAGGTAGAGATACTAATGCGATAGGATTCCAAAAGCATGCAATTGCCTAATTCTATCATCTGCTCAGTTTGGTTTTCTAAACACTTAACTGTCTTAATTAGCCATCAAGTGTCTGGCTAAAAGCTGAACACGTGCTCTGCACTGCAGCAGAAAGTGCATCCCCACCTCTGGGATGGCGCAGCAGCAGCTGCGGTAGTGGCTGGCCCTGTCTTTGAACCCTGGGTGATAGAACCCCTGTCAGGGTTTTGTGGGTGTTTATACCAGCAACACAGGTCCAGTGCCAACTGGAAACAGCATCCTGCACTTGTAACCCTCAGGACCGCTTTCCCGTGGTACCCTCAGAATACCTGAAGCAATAGCTAAGGGGCATTCAGACACACTGCTTCTTCAGGTGTTCTGCTGGCCACCGTGGCTCTGCACTGGACTGTCTCCAGCAGCTCTCTACCAAACATACAGCAATTGAACCAAACATACAGGAAGGAGCTTTCTTCCTCTACTCCACTCGTATTTCTGCAGAAGCTGGCCAAAGGCAAAAGGAGGGTTGTCCTGGGTTAAAGGGGGGGCTGTAAGACAACGTGAAGAGACACCTGAAGAAGGAGCAGTGCTTGGGGCTGTTACAGGTGAGAGACAGAGTGGGCTCAGCTAGAACCTGCCGTGGGATGAGTATCGTTTTCTTTGACAAGCCGCCTGCCGTTACGTTCCCGGAGTGTTTCTCAAACAGCGCTGCGCTGCTCCACGCTTGTCTGCGCCGCGGTGGGCACTGACTCCTGGAAGGAAAACGAAGCTCCGCTTCGGTCCGCAGTGAAAGGACGGGCAGTGCAACACACGCGGGGGAAGTTGAGTTCTGAGAGCGAGGGCGTGCCGGCATTTATCTCCCCGGAGCCGACACTTCACTTTGGAGGACTGGGGAGGAGCGTGAATTTGCTGAGATTAGAAGAGACATCTCACGCCGACGAGAGATTAGAGGAGGAACATGGTAACCAGCCCTGCAGCTGCAGCCCAGGGCCACGGGAACGTGTAGAGCAAGCGCTTCCTTGGGCACGCGAGGGCATAGTGAGGGAACGGTCTGCGTGTGTCCTTCTTGGTGTCTGTCTTTGTGCAGAGAGCAGTCACAGGCTCTAACAAAGGCTGAGCCATTCAGAGGGACACAATTTAACTGGATCTGAACTATTCTTGTTCTTGGTGTGTGTGGGTAGCACTAGAGAGCCGGTCATGTCCTTGGTCTTGGGCAGTCTCAAGCCATAAAAATCAGGAGATACTCTTCTCCGACAGCTATAACAAGAGCGTTTTTCTTCTTCCAAGGCTTTTCAGCCTTGCTGACTGCTCTTTCAAACTCTGTTTCCATGATTCCTCAGACTGTGCTGCTGAAAGGGAATAGCAACCACGTTTGCTGCTCAGGTTCACGACTGTCATAGGCTGGGGCAGGCTTCCTAGACAGGTGGCCAGTGCCCCAGGTTTGGCTCTGTTCTGTGCTGCTCTGCTCGTGTGTCTGTGTGTTCCGCTGCTGCCACGTCTTTGTGCTCCATTTCGAGTGCAGCAGGTCCAGAAGCACAGGGTTACACTGCAGCTACCTCTGCTGTGTACAGGCCTTCAGGACTCGGGTCTCTGGGCTGAATGAGGTGTTAGATGTCAAGTCGAAAGCTGTTTCATTGACTTTCCCAGCAGGGAGATAAATCAGCCAGGTTTCTGTAGCATTTGCAGTGATTGAACTTGAGTGGTATTCAGCAGAAGAAAAGAGCAAGCGCATTGCAGAAGGATTAAGATAACCTGAAATGTTTTGATGGGGCTGTTTGTGATAGGGTGCCCCTGGGATCTCTGCAGTAACGCAGAAACATGCTGGGTTTACTTTGGGGTAGGTGCAGCACAGGCAAGCAGCTAAGTAAATGTTCTCTCAGTACACAGATAACTTGTAGCTGCACTATGGGTGTTGTGTAGCTACACACACACAAACATTGGCTTTGCTGTGGATGTTACATAAAACAATGCAAAATACACGTAGAACACAATGAGAATGAGCTTATTTGAGTGTAGAGCCCCGGGGAAGGTGGCTGAGGGTGACAGAGCCCTGGCAGGGGCTGCCCAGGGACTCATGGAGTCTCCTTCTCTGGAGACATTTCAAACCCTCCTGGCCATGTTCCTGTGGGACTGGATGCCAGGGGATCCTGCTGTGCAAGGCGGATGGGACTGGGTGATCTTCTGAAGTCCCTTCCAACCCCTCATGTTCCATGATCCTGTGACTCAGGCGCATTGTTGTAAGATTTTAATGAGCCCTTCTGAACTGTTTACTTCACATCACTTCTTCCAAATGAAAGGTGTTCAGTGACTCTCACAGTTCCTTGCCCTTGAAATTACTTGTTTCTGAACTTAATTGTTTCAGTGAATGTGAAGTAGCTTTGTGAATCTGTCTTTCCCCTGACAACACTGTTAATGATCAACTGGTACAGCACCAGAGAAGTGGAATTATAACAACAGCAAGGCACAAGTGGAAGTATAAAATGCAGCTCTGACATCTAAATGCACTCTTGAAAATTACTGCTTTAGATTCTGATGGTTTCTTTACACTGGGAATCAGTGTCTTTGTTAAGAAGGAACTTTCTAACAACCAAAAGGCAGCGGGGAAGAGTGGCCTGTTCTGTACAGTCTGGCTGCGTGCAGCGAGGTCTCTCGTATCTAATCACTAATTGATTGCAGAGGGCTTGTTACAGTCCACCAGGTGCTTTGGCAAGGAGTGTGTCAGGACAAATGGCTGAATATTCAAACCCTCCCTCAACCAACTGTCGGTGGTTCTTTTGATGCAGCCCAGGACATGTTGCTGCCATCTTTTAGCGTACTGGTGCTTGATAATGCGTGTAGTGTGGATGTGGCTGTCAGTAACGGCGAGCTGTGAGGAGTGTGAGTAGCCCTCTTTTTAGCACATGCTTGTGTTTCTCTGGGTACATCCATGCACACGTGTTCCACCTGCGTGCTCTGCAGTGGAAAACATGGAACTTTATTTCTGGACCATGTAATTAGGGTTTTGCGACTGTATTTCCCCCTTTAAAAACCCCACAAGCACCTGTGTGCACTGGTTACTATGGCAACCCCCTAAAAATGCCTGTGCTGTTCTCAAAAAGGACAGTGCAGCCAAGAAACCAGAAGCAATTGTAGGGCAGGGCTGAAGCTGTAATTACAACGTGTTGTTTTAAGTCAGGAACTGGTTGTGTCACGGCGGCGTGCGTAGCGTATGTTTAACGTGCAGGAAGCGTGAGCGCCCTTGGAAGTGGTGACACGGGGCCTCGCTTGTGAGCAGACAGACGGGCTCGTGAGGGAAAGCTCTGTCAGGTGTCTGGTGAAGCTGAGCGCGCATCGCAGCGGCCCGGTGCTGCTGTGGACTGTCAGAGAAGGCAGGCGGAACACACAGCTGCTCTTGTGCCACATGTCCTCCTGCTGCCCACTGAAGCTTAGTTTTCCCTGCCGATCTTGGAAAGGGCAGAGGGGAGTCGGTAAATACACGTGCAAGCTGTCGGTGAGCCGTGACGGGTAGCAAGGTGTTTGGTCTGAAGCTCTGACAGATCCGTGAAGGACTGATTCAGACACTCGGCGTAACCCCCATTAATCAGTCTGGACTCAGATGAATCAATCAGAGGTGCACTTTGTCAGAACTGATGCCGTGTCATGATACGGTCGCAAGTCTTGGGAAAACACCTTGTAATCGATCGGAATGCAAGCGAGCAGCTACGTTTTGAGGAAAGCACCAGCAGGGTTATTTCAATACAGTGACAACCCTTGTGGTCAAAAGTGACAGATGGGTCTTTCCTGAAACTTTCAAAACCAGTCACCTCCCAAGCATGAGACAGCACGGACAGTACCAGCCTGTGCAACAGGTGGTGTGTGAGGAACAGCTGAGGGATCTGCAGCTGTTTACCCTGGAGAACAGGAGATTCACAGAATCGCGGAACATTAGGCGTTGGAAGGGACCTCAAAAGACCATCTAGTCCAATCTTCCTGCCAGAGCAGGGTCACCTAGACCAAGTTGTGCACAAACATGTCCAGGCGGGTTTTAAATGTCTCCACAGGAGACCCCAGAACCTCCCTGGTCAGCCCCTTCCAGAGCTCCTTCACCCTCACTGTGAAGAGGTTCCTTCTCATACAGATGTGGAACCTCCTGTGTTCCAGCTGACACCCATTGCCCCTTGTCCTGTCACCAGATGACACTGAGCAGAGCCAGTTCCTCAAGGTTATGAGGGAAGTTACTAAATGAAATACCAGTTTACCACCGTTCCTCTTCCTTTTCCCCTGAAGCAGCCATTGAATCAGAATCTAGCTGTAGTCTCTGGCTTGAATGTGATCCTATGCTTCACCGTTCTCTTGGCAGCGGCATGTTGAAATTCGTGTCAGCAGACTGCTGAAGAAACCCTGCTGAATCTCCAGCACAGGTCTTCCAGCTCCCTGCCAGCCCCGGCCGCTCTGTGACCCTCCACTGTGTCATTGCCTGGTGCAGTACCTGCGTGTTTGCTTCCTTCGGGGTCCCCCAGCACACACTTACACGTCTCTTCTGGGGTACAAAGGGTGCAGTGGTGGTGGTGGTGTTAGGCTTGGTTTCTGTCAGCACAACAGATTGTTCTCGCTTGGCAGACCAGGATGTGAAGGCTCCTAAAGCAGTTCTCAGCGAAAGGTGAACAAATGGGGTTGTTTGGTAAATGCCACCTCGAGTTGTTCGGGCTCCCGCTCGGCTCCAGTTGAGTCTTTGACATTTTTGGCACTGTGACCTCCTTAAGCAGAGATAGCTGTGATGGATGGAACTCAGCACTGTTTCATATTTATAGAAGTCACATTACCTCCAGCCACGCTTGTCAGCAGCTCCACTCCTTTGATTCCCAGTTGCCCAAGGACTGCAGCTTGCAGCATCGCCGGTATGCGATATCATTAATCAGAAACCATTTATACTCAGCTTTATTTTTATTTGCTTGCACATGACTACAAATTACCCACCAGTTATCCAGCCTTCCAAGAGCCGTGCGCACGGCCTGATGCTTTACTTGTGTTCTATTTGTGTTGTTTTGATGAGGCCGAGGCGTGAAGCACTGGCAGCCAGCGTGGCTCACAGCCTAAAAACAGCCCTTACTCACATCACACAGGGACAGAAAACTCATTACCTAGACAAGCCTTTGCCTCTCAGCTGAAGCTCATGATCGTTGGCAGGATGCAGCTCTGTACTCTTGTCGTGAAGCTGCCCTGTCCCATCGCTGACCTCCCTGGTATACTTCCTTCTCGGTGCCGATTTCGAAAAGAGAGCTTCTTGCCCAGTCTGCCAGCCTGCTCTCTTGTAGCGCGGTGACGGTCACCGTTCACCGACCAGGTTCTCCCAGGTAACTCCTAGAGCTTGTTCCCGAAATAGCAATTGGGCTCTGGCAGGGGGATGGGACTGGATGATCTTTCGAGGTCCCTTCCAGTCCCTAATGTTCTGTGACTCTGTGCAGTCTCTGGAAGGACGAGCGAACACGCACCCAACAGCACACTAACACCTTTTGTATTTATTTACCACGATTCCTCTGTCCTCCTCCTTGTGAAACGTGCCTTAGGGCTGGCACAGCTATCACCTTGGGTTTTCTCCTGCCCTGCAATGAGTGCAGAGGTCTAGCTCCAGGAGAAGTCTGATCCCCTGGTAAGCGCGAGCTCAAATTGCAGCATGACTGCTGTCAATACCAGCATGTGTTCAGCCTGGAGAAGAGGAGGCTCTCAGGTGACCTTCCAGCAGCTTCCCAATAGCTACAAGAGGGCTGACGGGGGGCTTTTGACAGGGATGGCAGTGAGAGGAGAAGGGGAAAGGGCTCCAGACTTGGAGAAGGGAGACTGAGGTTGGCCATGAGAAACCAATTCTTTGCTGGGAGGGTGCTGAGATGCTGGGACAGGCTGCCCCATCGCTGGCAGTGTTGAAGGCCAGGCTGGCTGGGGCCCTGAGTAACCTGCTCTAGTGAAGGTGTCCCTGTCTGTGCAGGGGAGATGGAACTAGATGATGCTTAAGGTCCCCTCCAACCATAATCATTCTATGAGTCCATGGTTTGCCTGCTGAGTTGAGTGAGTTTATCACTGTGTTACAGTAGTGCTGCAGCTGCAGTGTGGAAGGCAGAGGAAGAAGAGATTGGGTCTCCTCCTCTGGAGGTGTTTAAAACCCGCCTGGACATGTTCCTGTGCAACTTGATCTAGCGGATCCTGCTGTGGCGGGGAGGGGATTGGACTGGATGATCTTCTGAGGACCCTTCCAGTCCCTAATATCCCGTGACTCTGTGACACGCTAACCAGCACCAGGAATCAAAGAGGCAACCCGGGCCCTTTCCATGAGATGAAAAGACAGATGCACATGTACAACCTGTAGATAGGTCTCACATAAGGAGTGCATCTATCATGGTTTAGATGATGGACTCAGAAGAACGACTGCTGGCTAAGAGTAGCTGTTCTCACACGGGTAAAGTTCCTTAGAGGACTCCTCTCTGCAGAAAAGCAATACAGTTAAGTCTGGCAGGTCTTGACAGTTGGTTTCCTGAGAGCTGTTGAGAACTTGAATTCAGAGCGTTACGTCGAGCTGCACTACATCTCCAGCTGCATTCCCAGATCAACAGACGCTTCTCTCACAGGCCTACTTGAAAGGTTTTTGCGAGGTGTTTGTCTGTGATAAGTCTTCATTGTTCCTGATGTGGGAGGTCCTGGGTGACCAGCCAGAGAATCTTACCTCACTCATTTATCCCATTCAAGCATCTTTCACATTATTGTGTTGAACTCAGCAGGTTTATATTGTTCAAGTTTGATAAGTGGTTCATTGATCAGACTTTCTCTGAAGAGAGTGCAGTAGAGTAGCGTGCTGCTTTTACTTGTGCTGACTGAGAGGGATGTGACAGAATGCATCTCTTCTTTGTGAAGTCCCCAAGCTACCCCCGAAGGGGCACGTTTTGTGGTCCATTTGGCATGCTCTGCGTGTCTGCTTATACTGGAACCAATATCCTTTTCAGCAAAGTCCAAATCATGTAGATTTCATGGTTTTTATACAGCAGAGAACTTGAAATGGTATCATAGAGTCCTAGAATGGCCAGGGTTGGAAGGGGGTCTTAAACCTCATCTAGTTCCAACCCCCCTGCCCAGGCAGGGACACCTTCTCTAGAGCAGGTTACTCAGGGCCCCAGCCAACCTGGCCTTCAACACTGCCAGCAATGGGGCAGCCTGTCCCAGCATCTCAGCACCCTCCCAGCAAAGAATTGGTTCCTCATGGCCAAATTCCATCTCCCCTCTCCAAGTCTGGAGCCCTTTCCCCTTGGCCTCTCGCTACCACCTGTGTCAAACACCCTCCCCCAGCTTTTCCCGGGTTGCTGGGAGCCTCCTCTTCTGCAGAGGAGGAGATGCTCCAGCCTCTGATCATTTGAGTTGCTCTTCACTAGACAGGTTCCAGGAGCTCTCTGTCCTGCTGATGGTTGGGGACTCCAGAACGGGACACAGGACTCCAGTTGGGGTCTCACCAGCGCAGAGTAGAGGGGGAGAAACCACCTCCTTCCAGTGACTGCCACTGCTTGTTGTGATGCAGCCCATTGTAGGCACTCACAGCTCAAAGAGCAAAATCACTGCGTGATTCTGAATGCCAGGTCAGCCTGAGGTTGCTGAACCCTCTTCCAATTTACCTGTTGTCTTTCAATAGTTATCTGTGCTGAGGAAGAACCACTTTGTTTCTGTCAAACAGCCCCAAATCCTTGGGGCTGGTAGGGATAAGGCTGATCTGTTGTAAGGAAAACAGTTTTGAGATAAACCTCACAAAGCCTTTGGAGCTGAAACAAAGAAGAGCGGGAGAATTTCTTTGCATATCCCAGTACCTCTTCTAAGTTTCACTTCCCCTGAAAAACAGTACTTGAGAACTTTCTTGGCTGGGAGGAGAGAAGGATGAGCTTTTTATGTGAGCAAGTGGGGGTGGGAATGGCAACTGGAGAATCAGCTCCAGTGGAAAATTAGCCAGCAACCAGCTTGCCGTCAGGGCAAGTTTCTGGCTCTGCTATCACTCTTGAATGAGCCGCCTTATTTCTCGTTAGGTGTATTAATTAGCATTCATTTAGTCTTTATTCAAGCCGTGTTCTTCTTGAGGTATCTTTCCCTCTGTAGACATCCTTGTTGTTGTTGTCTCCTAGCAACAGCAACTTTTCTTACGCTGACATTTGCTGGGTCCAAATTGCTTTGAATAGCCTTAATTTCTGACAGCTTCTAAACGTACTCCTTCTCCTCTGCTGTTGGCCTGATGTTCTGACAGAGGCACGCGATGAAGTTATTTCCTCAGCCTTTCGACACTACCGTCCCAAATGGGAGTATTTGACATCGTGGCCTACAGAAACCCTGAATCTCTACTGATTCTCCCTGTGTCTTGCGTGGGATATCTTATACAGAGCATTAGGGATTGGGAGGGACCTCCAGAGACCATCCAGCCCAGTCCCCCTGCCACAGCAGGGTCCCCTAGACCCAGTCAATAAGATAATATAGTGTTTCTCAAGGATCTGCAGTGAGTGATCTTGAAGAGAACTTCAGCAGTTTCTCTTTTGACTGCTGCAGAGCCTCTGCAGTTACTGTTAGTCGAAACCATTGATCACTGTTAACAAAATCTCTATCAGATGGTCTCCCTGAAATTGGGACGTGTCACTGGGCCAGCCCAGTGGAGGTTCCACATCAGTCTGAGAAGGACCTTCTTCCCAGTGAGGGTGACAGAGCCCTGGCAGGGGCTGCCCAGGGGGTTGTGGAGTCTCCTTCTCTGGAGACACTTAAAACCCACCTGGATGTGTTCCTGTGGGACTGGATCTGGGTCATCCTGCTGCGTCAGAGGGATTGCACTGGCTGATCTTTTGAGGTCCCTTCCAACCCTAATGTTCCGTGATTGTGTGATTCCTCATAACGAGTGTCGTATCCGTAGAGCTGTGATATTGCTGTGGGTGTGTGGTGCTCCTACCCCTGATTTTCACCTCTTTGCAAACCTAGTGGAACAGAAAGCTTCATATCGACTGCACGAAACCATCTGCGTTGTGGGAGAAGCGTGTGTTTGTAATTTAGAGCTTTTTATTGAAAAACACAGATTCTCAAAATCAATCTCGTTTACTCTGTGTAATAAAGTAGGATTATATTGGTGTCGTAATGCTCCCTGTCTGTATCTGCAGAAACATTTGTGATGACTGTCACCAAAAAGGAACATTTGGAGTCCTAGAAAGTTGTCTGTCTCTCTTTTCATGGAAAACAATGCCTTGTGCTAATTTTAGTTCAGGATGGAAAGCGTGGGTCATGTTTATATTGTTATTAACAGTAGGTGTAGACTTTGCTGATGGAAGTGTTGCTGTCACGATAACGTCAAAACCCAAATAGCTGTTCTCATCTGAAAGCAAATGACTCGCTTTAATTTGCTGCCCTGAGTGATGTGTTCTCTTGCTTAGGCAACAGACCTCCAGTGGTCTGACAGAGGCTGCCTTCTTGGCATTTTCCAGCTTACTTCGTTACCCTCAAGTCGAGCCGTGTGTTTTGCATAAGCTGCAGATCATCATGTAAACCAGTCGCATCACTGCCGAGGTTTTATTTCAAATTCAAATACGTCGAGGGTTGCACAGATGAGCTTAAAATAGGGTTTGCAAATTTCCTCCCCTAATGTCTGTCTTCATCTGATTTAAATTGTTCTTGAAGCTCTTTCCCTCACCTTCCTTATCAAAGCAAAATGGATTTCAATTTAGGTGATACACAACTGTGTGAGCTGTTGAGAGTGTGTTCAGGCTCTGCGCGGCCTGACGAGGAAGAGGCGGCTCAGGGGAGACCTCAGGGCTCTCTACAACTATCTGGAAGGACATTGTAGAGGTGCTGGTGCTGGGCTCTTCTCAGAGGTCATCAGTGACGGGAGCAGAGGGAAGGGCTTCAAGCTTCAAGAGTTTTGAAAGGTTTGATGTCCTTGGCGGTCAGGCTTTTTGGTACAGCGTTCTGTGGGAACGCCAAGGGCAGTCTGAAATGACTTGGAGGGTTGATGTTAACCACTAGGGAATAACCTTCTTTCTGAAGATCCTGCTTAGCAGCAAAACTGCCCTCAGTTTTCATACAGGACCAGAACACTGAGCTGTCAGGTGCAATCAGCGCTGGCTGTACGTCACGCCAAATTCAGCCCGGGCCGCAGCCCTTGACATACAGCGCAGTGCCATAGGTTGTGTGTGCACAGAACATTTTACAGACAAGTACTTGTCTCTCCCCTTCAGCTGTCAGCCCAATGCATCATCATATGTCATTAGCACTCCTAGCAATGACACCGGAACATCTGAGCCGCAGTCAGCCTCCCCGTGCACCTATAAATACAGCGGGTGGCGGGTACCTCTCGGTGGAGCGTTCCAGAGGCATTGCTGCCTCGCTTAAGGACTGAAATAGATTACTTCCCTCTTCTATCATAAACAAGCCAGGGCTGTATTGGCACCTAGCACGTTCAACCCATGTACTCTTGTGTCATGGCAGTACGTAGGTGCTCCTCCTTGCCCCAAGAGCTAAGGGTATCTTTGCACTCAAATAACCCTTCGACTGGAGTAGTGCTCAGGGTGGCTCCGTTTTGGTGACTTTGCGTGGTCAGTCTTTGCCTGACTCCATGCAGCAGTTCAAGCTCTGGTACATACAGCATCCAGCTGATCCTAGGACACTGGGCAATGCTGAAAGCAGCTGTGCAGCAAATTGCATGGAAAGCCACCAAGAACAGGGTGGGTGGGAAGCTTCATTTGCTGTGCAAGTTCTTGCTTAGGGGTTGTATACCTGACCCTACTGCTCGGTTGCCACAGACACCTTGTGTCTTGCTGCGTCCTCATGTTTAGAGACGGAAAATGTGCTTGTTTTCAACTGTGAGGATTTCAGGGCAGATGGATGAACAGAGAACGTCTCTGACTTGCGTTCTCTGAATGCCATCTGCTTAGCAAGCGCCAGCAGGATGGCAGGGACATATGTTGCTTAGCCGGCCTTGTGTTGTGCCAGGAAACACATTAGACTGGCAAGGTCCAGGGGTAGGTGCATCCGGTGTTGCTGGAACAGGGAAGGTCTTCAGAGATGTGGGAGATTCTCACGGGCAGTGCAGGCAGCTACAGGAAGGTCTGCCAGTCCTGCTGCGCTGGCGGGCAGCTGTTCCCCGGTCAAGCTGGTGCTTGTTGGACGTGCTGAGCACGACTTCCGATTCCATCTTTCCACACCGAGTGCATCTTGTTTAACTCCCTTAAGGTCAGTTGTGTTTCTGAGCTGGGTTTGGAGCGAAAGGAGGTTTTGTCTGGCTAGGTAGAGGAAAAGAAACTTAGACTGTGTGAGGCAGACTTTGTTCTAGGCTCCTGCTGTCTTCCACGTAGTGAAGCCTGTTTCCCTGGCTAACTGAACAGAAAATGAACAGAAAAGCCTGTCCTTGCAGGGAGGTGAAGGATGAAGGTGGTGCTTCTGCTGCCTGGATAACATCCGACTTGTCCCCAAAGGTCTAAGCAGTGCTGATGTGTTGTAGCCCCGAACAGGGTAGGTGCCCAGCCTGGTGCCACAACACACACGTGTCTCTCTGACCTACAGCACTGGCACAAAGGTGCTGAACTTGCCCTCTCTCTACCCACTCGCTGGTAAATTCATGGCCAAAGTGGAGCAAGGGTGTGTAGAGAGGGTCAGCAGAGCAAGGTCAGCCTTCACTAAGCACATGCGATTGCCAAGGGAAGATGGGTGAGGCCAGGTGAAGGCAGCTCTTTCTTAAGGGTGTGATTTGACTAAGGCCGGGCTGTGGCCTGGCTCGATGGGGTAGGAGATGGTCTGGACAATTTTGTCATTAATGTAAGTGGAAGCCCAATCTTCTGCCAGCCTGTAATCTTGATCATTTATGGTTTGTGATTTCATTATTAAAGTGAGCTGTTCGCTGAAGCTCAGAGGCAGGATTTCTATCGATTATTATACAGCCAGCGCTTTATCTTGGCTTCTTGTTTAAAGCTTGTTTATTAGCTGTCAGCAGCCATGAACTCCAGTATATAAATAGCATCAAGAGGAAAATTGCACTGAACTTCTGAAAATCTAAGTTCAGTTCCTGTGTGAAAATAGATTTGCTTTGAATCACAGAATGACCAGAGCTGGAAGGGACCTTGAAGATCATCTAGTTCCAACTCTCTTAAAGATCATCCAGTTCCAACCCCCTGCACAGGCAGGGACATCTTCCCTAGAGCAGGTTGCTCAGGGGCCCAGCCAACCTGCCCTTGAGCATGGCCAGGGATGAGGCAGCCACAAGTGCCCTGGGCAGCCTGTTCCAGCGCCTCGGCACCCTCACAGCAAAGAATTGGTTCCCCATGGCCAACTTCCATCTCCCCTCTCCAAGTCTGGAACCCTTCCCCTTGTCCTCTTGCTACCACCCATGTAAAAGCCCTCCTCCAGCATTCTTGTAGCCTCCTTCCATCAGAGATTGGGAAGCCCCCTCTTCTGCAGGCTGAAGGACCCCAACTAGCTCAGCCTGTCCTCAGAGGGGAGGTGCTGCAGCCCTGGGGTCATTGGAGTTGCTCTCCTCTGGACACTTTGAAGAGTGCTAGTGTTCAGCAGCTTCATCTGTTTTGGTTTCGGTCGGGCTGTCACTTCACTACCTTTAGAAGAGCCAGATAAAATCCCCATTGAAAGGACAATTCTAATGAAAAGGCACAATATAAATAGATGACTTTGATCGTAACGTGCTGCTTTTAGAAATGTTCATAATTGAAATAATTATGTTCCTTGACTTCTGGCCAATTAGCTTTAGTCATCTAGGGACTCTGAATTTTAATGAGCAAGCTGAACAGTGTTTTGCAGATATCATCTGCTGGCAGGAATACAAACAAACAGGGGACGCTTTAGCCTCCTCTTTTCCTCTTGATTTCTTTAAGTCTCATAAAACAGATAAGAGGAAAAAATGTAAGTGGTAGAAGAGGCAAAACTGCTGCACAGAAAGTTGTTTATAGCTTTATGTAGATTGAATGTATTAAAAAACCCTTTGAAACTTCGGTTACTACCCCTTGAAATCATCATGATAGGCTTTTAAGATACAAGAGATGTTAAATACACCCATGAGGAAGTTAAAATTAGAAGCACACTGTAGCCAGTGGCTGTTAACACTGATTATTCCAACAGTTCTAATGAAGCTTTTCAGGACAATTTTGCATCTGGAATCATGAAGAAAAAGCATAATGAAACGGGAGTGACGTCAGCTAGCTCAGCTGGTATGTGAGGTCCGTGCTGCCACCTCAGAATAGGCAGACCCCAGCTCCCTGGGGATTAGGACTGGATTAGCCAAATGCCTAACAGCTGTCTCGCAGGCATCAGACTAGATAAAGCAACCAAGCTGTAAATCTGTGCAAACTGCATGAAAGGCTACATAATGCAAATTGATTAGTTTAGGACTTGCATTAATGTGCTGCTGAGTAAAAATAGCCCAGCAGCAAATCCTCTCCTAATTTTAGCAGCTACTGAAGAGAAGGATTTAACGGGAGGCTCTCATGAGGTGTGAGTCTGCAGTGAATTTACATTGTGATCAAAGAAGGAAGCCGAGACAGTAATCCCCGGGAAGGAAGAGCTCTCGCCTCGGGGCAAATGTCTGGGACGTTGATGGATTGATAGATGGCTTTTGTGGAACACCAGTGGCCTTTGCCTTTTTAAAACATGGAACCTATAAACACCTATTGATTCCAGCAGGAGGAGGGGGTGATTGGCTGCACCTTGAGGACTGGGTCCGGTGTTGGGCACCTCAGTACAAGGAACATGTCCAGGCTGAAACTGATGTTCAGGATTTGCTGCTCTGTCCATAAGTGCCCACAGAGCATGTGGCCATGCTCCTGTGCAACTTGCTCTAGGGGATCCTGCTCTGGTGGGGGATTGGACTGGGTGGTCTTTCGAGGTCCCTTCCAACCCCTAATCTTCTGTGATTCTGACTCTGTGGTCAAAGATGCTGTTTGACACCTTATATAATGGGAAAGAAAAACAAAGCTATAAAATTCTGATCCCAAAAGGAATTTGAGCTCCCAGCCCTCCGCACGTTCTTTATTATTTATCAGGTGTTGTAGACAGGTGGGGGTCAGGCTCTTCTCCCGGGCAAATAGAGCCGGGACGAGAGGGCAGGAACTGTAGCTGTACCAGGGGAGGGTTAGTTTGGGTGTCAGGAAGCCCCTCCTTAGGGAAAGGGGGTCAGAGCCTGGGCTGGACTGCCCAGGGCAGTGGGGGAGTCCCCATCGTCCCTGGAGGTGTTGCAGGGCAGCCTGGCTGTGGCCCTCAGTGCCCTGGTCTGGCTGCTGGGGTATGTTAGGTCCTGGGCTGGGGCAGATGATCTTAGAGGTCCTTTCCAGCCTCAGTAGCTCTGCGATGCTGTAATCAGGTGTGCTGATTCTGGAATGCTAATTTTACCACAGGAGGGAGCCCATATTCCATAAATGCTGGAGAGAAAAGCCCCAAAGAAAGCACTGCTAAGAACACGCTTGTCTTGGTGCTGGCTTTGCCTGCAGAGCTGCTGGTGTAGCACGGTGTTGGCGGCTGGAAGGGACCTCAAGGTCTCCTAGCCCAGCCCCTGCAGAGCAGGCTCCCTTGCCAGGCTGCTCCACCGAGTGCCTTCCGCAGTGCGCGGCGGCTCAGAACCGCGTGTCGGCAGACAGACGCTTCCTGCCTGGGCTGCAGCTCTCCCCGTGAGGGGGCAAAACAAGTCACTACCTCGGTTTAAAGGCTGGAGCGAGCAGGCCCAGAGCGCCGGGCGCGTGTCGCTCCGGAGCCTGCGCGCCCTCCACTCGCTCTGAAGCCTTCGACCAGCGTCCATTTTTCATAACAATAATCATCTCTAACCTGTGCGGACTTGCCGGTAGGATTTTTCATCTTGTGAGACCTCTGACATTTTCAGTGGGATCTCGGGTTAATCTCTTCTCGAGCACAGTTCAAATGTCTCAAGAAGTCACCCGCGCAGAGCTGTTTGTCATCATCTTCTGATAACCAGCCGACAGGCCAGGAGCTATGAACGCATCCTCCTCCCTCGTGGGTTATTTGGTGTGTCAGTCTCCATCCTTCGCAGCCTGGGTACGCAGAGCAGTTTGTGGTAACACAACCAGAAAGCTAAATCCAGTCCAAGACTTGATGCTGACGTTGTTATTCCACACAAGAGGCCCAGCAGGGAGAGATAATGCAATGATCCACATAACACGATGAAATGGGATCTTGTATCACAAAGACTTTGGTGGGTGAAGGAACAGCAGCATCTCCCCTCTTTGTGTACATTCAAAGAAGATGGGAGGCCTTGCTGAAGTCACATCTGCTGATGCTGGAGCCAGGCTCTGCTCAGGGGCATCTAATGATAGGACAAGGGGCAACAGGTGTGAGCTGGAACACAGGAGGTTCCACCTCAGTGTGAGAAGGACTTGCTTCTTGATCAGGGTGCCAGAGCCCTGGCAGGGGCTGCCCAGAAGGCTGTGGAGTCTCCTTCTCTGGAGACATGTAAAACCCACCTGGCCATGTTCTTGTGTGACTGGATCCAGGGGATCCTGCTGTGGCAGGCAGGTAGGACTGGATGACCTTTTGGGGTCCCTTCCAATCCCTAACGTTCTGTGGTGGTTGTTACAGAAAATCCAGCTCAACGAGGGCTTTTTGGTCGAATCACAAGGCATTTGCTCAACACATATTTTAAGAATTTTGGTTTACTTTGGCAGGTAGTTTTTATTTCAAATATTTGAAGTAGGTCAGAAGAAAATCTGCAATGAGCTATATTTGTCACAGCAGAGACTTCAGAACCAAATTGCATGGTCTGAAGCAGTTCTGTGTTTCCACAAGTAAATTTATATTGATTTGCTGAATATTTTAGAGTCATTTTTTGAGAGCATGAGACAGCCCAGTACATCACAGAACATTAGGGACTGGAAGGGACCTCTAAAGATTGATTAGTCCAATCCCCCTGCCATACCTTTGCTTTTAGCAGTGAGACTGTAGATGCTAACAACCAAAAATTGCTGACAATAGTTTCTGGTGGGAAAGGTAATTTCCTATCTGGCTTTTTCAGCATGCTGCTTTAAATATTTAGAGGTTTACGTAATTACGTGCCATTTCTTATCGTAGCTTCTGAAATGGAATATTCCTGCAGAGTTTGTTCTTATTTCTATGTAAATGCAACATAGCTCTTCTAGCACTCTCAGCCCCTCAGCTCCAGAAGGACACGGAGCTGCTGGAGAGAGCCCAGCTCAGAGCCACGGGGATGATGGAGGGAGGGGAGCATCTTCCTGCTGGGGAGAGGCTGAGGGAGCTGGGAGAAAAGAGACTGAGGGGTGACCCAATATGTGAAGGGTGGGTGTCAGGAGGATGGAGCATCCAGTGATAGGACAAGGGGCAGCAGGTGTGAGCTGGAACAGAGGAGGTTCCACGTCAGTGTGATGAGTCCATGTTTGGGTTCTGCAGAAGCAGCAGTACAGTGGAGAAATATTTCAAACGTGAGCAGGAAGAATGAAACCACAAAATGTGTCATTTTTTAAAATACAAAAAAAGGTGTCTGCATTCAGAAACACCAGAGGATTTAAAAGGATCTGTTCGCTCTTCCCATCGCCCAGTGGTGGCAGTGACACGTTGTTAAGCAATAAATAACGGAGCTTTTGCCGGAAAGACTTTGAAATCAGTGACAGAAATCTCAGCGTATGGATTAGGAAGTCGCTCTTATCTGCCTAGAGTCTAATCTGCTGATGATCCATCGTGTGCCCTGCCGTTAGTTCTTTAATGTGGCGCGAGATTAAGAAGCCATCACTCATTTCCAGATTGCCTGCGATGAGGTTTCACGTTGCACTTCTAATGAGGGGAGTGTTGAATAGGAAACTGTGTGCGGCTGCCTGACGTGAGAGATGAAAGGCCAGCAAAGACAAAGACCAGAGATGATGACCGGAGCAAGAGGCTTTTTTACTCGTTCTTGCTCCAGTCTTAGAATCATAGAATAAGTCAAGTTGGAAAAGACCCTTGGAATCATCTAGTCCAATCGTAAACCCTACTCTACAAGGTCACCCCTAAACCAGATCCCCAACACCACATCTAAGCACCTTTTAAACACATCCAGGGATGGAACTCAACCCTGACCCTGGGCAGCCCATCCCAGTGCCTGACCACTCTCTCTGGGAAGAATTTCTTCCTGATGGCCAGTCTAACCCTTCCCTGTTAAAGGCCTTCTCTCTGGTTCTGTAGCCAATGACCTATGAGAAGAGCCCAGCAAGCCCAGCACCAGCATCTCTGTAGGGTCCTTTCAGAGAGCTGTAGAGAATGACGAGGTCTCCCCTCAGCCTCCTTTTCCTCCAACTAAACAGCCCNCTAATCTGCTGATGATCCATCGTGTGCCCTGCCGTTAGTTCTTTAATGTGGCGCGAGATTAAGAAGCCATCACTCATTTCCAGATTGCCTGCGATGAGGTTTCACGTTGCACTTCTAATGAGGGGAGTGTTGAATAGGAAACTGTGTGCGGCTGCCTGACGTGAGAGATGAAAGGCCAGCAAAGACAAAGACCAGAGATGATGACCGGAGCAAGAGGCTTTTTTACTCGTTCTTGCTCCAGTCTTAGAATCATAGAATAAGTCAAGTTGGAAAAGACCCTTGGAATCATCTAGTCCAATCGTAAACCCTACTCTACAAGGTCACCCCTAAACCAGATCCCCAACACCACATCTAAGCACCTTTTAAACACATCCAGGGATGGAACTCAACCCTGACCCTGGGCAGCCCATCCCAGTGCCTGACCACTCTCTCTGGGAAGAATTTCTTCCTGATGGCCAGTCTAACCCTTCCCTGTTAAAGGCCTTCTCTCTGGTTCTGTAGCCAATGACCTATGAGAAGAGCCCAGCAAGCCCAGCACCAGCATCTGAAGAAGGTCCTTTCAGAGAGCTGTAGAGAATGACGAGGTCTCCCCTCAGCCTCCTTTTCCTCCAACTAAACAGCCCCAACTGTCTCCATCTCTCCTCAGGAGTTCTATTCTGCAGTCCCTTCCCCATCTTCATTGTCCAGTGCTTGTTCTAAAGTCAAGTCCTTGCTGTATTTGAACAGTGCTGCGTTATGGTGATTGCTACTGAAGTCTTTTCCAGCCGAGAAGGTAAAGTGTGAGAGCTTTTTACATAACCAGTAAATCCCGTGGAACAGCCCCGTAGCATTAACTCTTTGACGTGAGGGCGCAGTGACTGGCTCAGGATTCTTGAGCGTTGTGTAACGCTGACTCGTCCCCTCCCTCTCAGTGCTGTGCTCCGCGAATACGCAGGTCTCGGTGCAAACCGCTGCGTTAACTCTGCGGGCAGCGGCGGCGAAGAGAGCAGCGAGCAGCGAGCTCCCAGTATAACCGCGGAGATAGCGCCGAGCTGATCCCTCGTGTTCTCCCGAGCACGCGCTCTGTCGCTTAGATATCCTGCGTTCAGCCAGGAATCATTTATGAGGAGAAACTAGTCCGTTTCGAGGGGACTGTGCTCGTTGAAATGATCGGGCTTGGCAGGCAGCAGAGCGGGGGGTTTGACACGTCTTGTTTAAAAAAGTCTGCAAAGCAGCAAATTATCTCATCAGATCCGGCTGTCGTGTTAGTGTCACTTTTGATGAGCCCAATGTGAAGGGCTTGACATGTTGTAAAACTCTGATCTATTTGTATTTCAAAAGAAATGAAGGGGGAGAAATGAAGTATCTCCCAGGAAGAATGAAGCTGCAGTTCCCCCTGTCTCAGAGTCACGCCGTGGGGAATGATAACAGAGGGGGTGACTATGCAGATGCTAACGAGTTCTTTTTCCATTGAAACGTGGGCAGATAAAAGGTTGGGTTCTTCGATACCGTGAGGCTGCGTTTTGTGTGTTCTCTGCAGAGTGTGACAGTAATTTTTTCTGCTACATAATACATCCTTTTTTTCTAAAATAAACCACATAAACCTCGCTTTCTAAGATCAAATTTGTAAACCTGTAGCAGCTGATGAGAAATGTTCAGATCTCCATGCCATCGAGGAGTTATTTCGTATGGTTTGCATTGCCTTGGAGAGAAAGAGGCAAGTTTGCTGCTGACACAAAGCTGGGAGGGGTGGCCAACAGGCCAGCAGGCTGGGCAGCCCTTCAGTGGGACCTGGACAGGCTGGAGAGTTGGGCGGGGAACTATAACAAGGGCAGTGTAGAGTCCAGCATCTGGGCAAGAACAACCCCGGGGACCAGGATAGGCTGGGGACTGACCTGTTGGAGAGCAGCGCAGGAGAAAGGGACCTGGGGGACCTGGTGACCAGCAAGATGACCGTGGGCCAGCAACAGGCCCTTATAGCCAAGAAGGCCAATGGAATCCTGGGATGGATCTTAAGGCGAGTGGTTAGCAGATGGAGAGAGGTTCTCCTCCTCCTCTACTCTGCCCTGCTGAGACCCCAGCTGGAATCTTGTGTTCAGTTGTGGGCCCCTCTGTTCCAGAAGGACACAGAGCCGCTGGAGAGCCCAGCGCAGAGCCACAGGGATGATGAAGGAAGTGGAGCATCTCCCTGAGGAGGAAAGGCTGAGGGAGCTGTACACTTTCAGTTGGTGGTGATTAGGGCCAGAGAAGGTTGTTCTCCCAAGTTAATGCTGATAACAGTCGTTCAGTACCACTGACTCTGCCCCCCTCGTAGGTATCGTGTGTGCTCTCTAGCACATCTTGCTGATGCAGCTGTCAGGCTTTCTGCTGCCACGGCAGTGCTAGAAGGTGTTTTCACTGAATTAGCATCCTGCAGATCATGGATTTAATATTAGCAGAGGTTTTCCATAATGGACTGCAATCACTTTATTCTATCAGTAGGACATCTTGAGCTCTCCGAGGATTTGCCTTGCAGCTTTGGGTTATGGATCACATCCCACTTGCAGGTGAAGTTGTCTCAGAGTGATAACCTGCTCCTGCCCAGCAGTTTGCTTTTGGCATTGGTGCAGAGATTTATTATATAAGAGCTCTTTTAAAGGCTCATTATAAACCTGGAGAACTAATTCCAGTGGAGATCCACGTGCAGCTTTTGTTGTTTTTGCAGCTTCCCTTCCAGTCCCTGATGTTCTGTGATTCCGCGATCGCGCTGTGCTCTGAGTGCCCCGTATTAAATAGTAAATCCAGTCTTCACCCTTTGCGAAGGAAGTATTTAAGCCTCAGTGTGACCTTAAATGTGACACTGCCAGGGGGCCTTGATGCTAAAGAGCCAGAAGCACTAGTCTGTGCCTGCAGTCAGTCAGGGCCGCAGTGTCTGGGGACTTGGATTTCTGCTTGTGCAGGGG